>CABHPR010094807.1:0-14352 GCA_902168415.1 Peromyscus melanophrys
CCCCCCAACAATAAAATTATTTTCATTGCTACTTCATAACTGTAACTTTGCTACTGTTCTGAATTGTAATGTAAATATGTGTGTTTTCTGGTGGTCTTAGGTGACCCCTGTGAAAAGGTTGTTCAACTCCCGAAGGGGCCATGACCCACAGGTTGAGAACCCTTGATCTATCTAGATCTTCAACACAGGGGTTATTAGAAGGAGGGGCACTCAGAGAGAGACCAAGACACAGGCAAGCATGGGTGTAGACTCTTGCAGGGAGGGCTACACTTAGGCTTCTTAATGAATATGTGTAGGATATGACGTTGGTGGCTCTCAAGTTATGTCTCTAAGTTAAAAAGTTACTCTACCTTTTGAAATAATGTTCAGAGATGTAATTTAGAGCAAAGTTAAAGTTAAAGAAGTTTCTTTGGTAAACAAAACTGGAAGCTCAAAAGTAGAAGTTCAAATTTTTGAGGCTCTGTATAACCAAGCCCTTCCTTTCCACTGTGGCTGGGCAAGGTCGGAGGTGGCTGGGGGTGGGGACATTAAGAATCCACAGAGTAGATTATCCAATCCTTCTGATTGCTAAAATCCTTTCATAGTACAGTGAGATATGTGGGGGTGTTGTTTAAATTTAGGAATTGGAGGGGAGTGCTAGAAACTCAAGATTGTACATTATTTTGGCTTAAGTAAGCACAATTTTATTATCTTTTACAAGAAATTTTTAGGAAAACATTATGTTGTCTCTGTAAGCAATTTTGGCTTTATCAGCAGGGCCTGAAGTTTCCTGACTCTGTCATCAGGACAAAGAGCCAGACCAGAGATGAGGGGAACTTCCCCCCCCCCCCACATTTCATTTCTGTGTCCATAATTTTCCCTGTCTTTCTGCCCTGCCTAGTATAAGGCATTCTGTAAAAAGTTCTGAATGCAATGAAGACACATCTGTGCCCAGAGACAGTGTCTATTCCGGATTGTTTACTCCGTGATAGGAGGGTCCAGTGTGATTAACCTGCCACCAGGTAGGCAACAGCTCTCTCTGGGGAATCACTTCATATTGGAGGCTCAGTTTTGTTCTCAGCTGTTGGCAGACTCTCAGCGTGACGATGGGAGGAAGAAGGTCTGACTTGGTGAGCAGAAACTCACGTTGCTGAGGCCCTGTTTAACCAACTCCTTCCACCATGGCTGGGCAAAGAGGCTGACCAAAATCTGCAGGTTGGACTATCCAGTGCTCCGGGTTATTAAATATTTCTATGGGCTGGTGAGACAGCTCAGTGGGAAAGGTGTTTGTCACCAAGCCTGACCACCTACCTGGGTTTAACCACTAGGACCCAAGTGGTGCAAGGAGAAAACTGACTCCTGAATGTTGTCCTCTGACCTTTACACATATTCTGTGAATCATGCATGTGTGCATGCACACACATGCTCATGCACACACACATAAATATAAATAAATAAATGTAATAAAAAAGTCTTTCCATGATGAAATATTTCTTTGGTGAAAATTCACATAAGACACAAAAGTCTTCTTAGGTTTTTTTCTTCTTACTTGGAGAGGTCTGTCCATAAATGTTGCCTTTCTCTTTGTCACCAGTTTTGCTGTCATGGTGTTTTTAAGTCCCTCATCAGCCACAGACCGTGAATCTGTCCACAGTCATATGCCTGCCCATTTCTCCACATAAGCGGAATGACTTGGTGGCCACACTGCTCCAAGTCCTGCTTACTGATGGGATTTCCTTCCATTACTGCATTTCAGGGGTGTCAGCATTAGTTGTGAACTTGACACAGCCTGGAGTCATCTGAGATTCGAGTCTCATTGAAGAATTCCCTTGATCAGATTGTTCTTTGAAGATGCTGTGGGAGATCATCTTGATTGTTAATTGATACATAAGGGTCTAGCCCACTGTGGGTGGCACCATTCCTTGGGTAGATAGTCCCAGGCTGAATAAGAAAGCTGGCTAAGCACAAACCTGTAAGCAAGCTAGCAAGCAGTGGTCCTCCACGGTTTCTGCTTCAAGTTCCTTCCCTGACTTTTTTCAGTGATGGACTATCCAGTAATGTAAGCTGAAATAAACTCCTTCCTCCCTAAATTGCTTTTGGTTAGTGTTTTATCACAGCAAGAGAAATAGGGGATATCCCAAAAAGAGACTACGGTGTTGCAGCTGCTCAGTTCCAGAAACTTTTGTAAACCAGCCCCCAGTTTTGTCTTTCTTAATCATTTCATTTTGGGGAACCTCTGACTTCAATGATCTGTAGTTGTGGGTGGATGAAAGTTGTGCAGCAGGGATGGAAACCTTAGGCCTTTGGGATATTTCCTTATGTCACACACTTGTGCCTCCAGGGCCTGAGCAAGACTCTGAGAAGGGAGTGTTGCAAGGTTACTAAGTGGCTTATTGTATTAGTTGATTCTCTAGAGAACAGAACCAATAGAGTGACTATATGTTACAGTAGGGGACTTATTACACTGGCTTACAGTATAAGGGATGGGTAGTTCAAGATTGTCTGTCTGAATTTCCAGAGGGGCTGAGAACCCCCTGGCCGCTCAGTTCACAAACCTGGATGCTTCAGCAGTCCTAATTTGGCCTTCTCTGTCAGTTACTACTTCCTGGAAATGAATGACCTTACAGACCTGCTCAGATACAGGTATCTTAATTGATTCCAGATCTAATCAAGTTGACAATCAAGATTAATCATCATATGTATGATTAAGCATTCAGTGTCTATAAGGCCCCACAGCAACCAAGAGCTATCTCTTGAAGGAAAGAGTGACCTGCAGAGGGTTTACTCATATTCCTAAGGACTCTATTGCAGTTCACTCATGGGGCTGCCAAGAGCTCCAAACGGTATCCCTATCTGCCACTGACATTTCACACACATCCATGTTCACTGATGCTCTGTTCACAGTAGCCAGGAAGGAGGACCAGCCCAGATCCATCACATGTCCATCAAATGGTGAATAGATAATGAAATTGTGGTACATATACAAAATAAGATTTTATTCATCTGTAAAAAAAATGAAATTATGAAATATTCAGGAAAACATACTGAATGAAGTAGACCCAGATAGACAAATGCTACATGTTCTTCCTTATATATAGAACCTAGATTCAAAGATTTAGACTAGTATTGTGGTAGTTTGAATGAGAATGGCCCTCATAGGCTCATGTATCTGAATACTTGGTCCCCAGTTGGTGGAAATTTTTGGGAAGGATTAGGAGGTGTGGCCTTGTCAGAGTGGGCATGGCTTTGTTGGAGGTAGTTGGAGGGTGTGGGCTTGGAGATTTCAAAAGACCATGCCATTTCCAGTTATCTCTCTCTGTCTCATGCTTGTGGATCACCATGCCTGCCTGCTTGCTGCCATGCTTCCCACCGTGATGATCATAGACTCTAATCCTCTGGAACTGTGAGTCCCAATTAATTCTTTCTTTTATAAGTTGCCTTGGTATCTCTTTACAGCAATAGAAAAGTAACTAAGATAAGTATGCCTAACTTGGACCGCCTATAGTGACCAGGAAGCTAGAAAGGAGCCATTAGAGGGAGAAGGGGAAAGAGAGGGAGAAGTTGAACACATGTGATATGAAGTAGAGCAGGAGTATACTGGAGGTGGAAAGGTTTAAGTGGAGAGAGCAGCAGGGGGTGGGGAAAATGAGGCAGGGAATGGTTAACTAAAACTAAGGATGTGTGAAAAAAAATCCTAATTATAGGTCACCTATTTGTAAGTCTATTAAAAGACATAATTTTAAAAATGTTTGAATGGAGGCATCCTGTGTGGATGGATAATGTTCCTTCCAGAAGCAATAAGAAATTAAATGCAAATGCAAGTACCAAGTGTTGCATTCCTTTCTAAGAGTTGTTGGTCAGGGAGGCTCTAGAGATCCCCACTCCCAACAATATAAGCAATTGCCATTGCTCTTGGTTGCCCACCAAAACTAGCTGGTAAGACTTTACTGTTGAGACACCATATACTTTGGTTGCAGGACATAGAGAAGTATCCTTATTTCTGGCTAGCTTTCATAGTCCCATGTAGGATGTTGGGGGAGAAGTTATCAATGGTCCTACTCAACTGTGGAACATACAAGTTACACAACAACCTACCCAATTAGATATGCCCATTTTTGCAATAGGTACATGACTGTTATGGGAATAACCAACTGTTTTCTGGTTGGACTTGAGTCCCTTTCTGTAGGAGGGATTCATTCATGGTACTATAAACCTGGTCAAGAGCCTGCAGCTGGAGAGTCACAGGCCTTAGGGGTAAAACTACTGTTTTGTTTTGCTTTCTAAAAGGCATGTTTTCAAACTGCCTTCTAAATACTCACACTGATACCCATAGATTAGTGTGGCTCTTACCCTTGGGTACAGAAGCCAGCCCTACAGTGGGAAGTAGTTAATGCACAGACTCATACCTGATCAGTGTTGAGAATATATGACTGTGAGTGCTAATCCCTAAACAGGATTTCTATATCACCTCCTCCAAGTCTTAGGAAATGCCACGGAAGAGAAGGCAGATATAAGAGCCAGAAGATAGGGAAGAATGTTGAGAAACTGTGTCTTCTGGACAAGAGATGGCTGTTATACTCACAAATTCACTGTAGTTAGGATTGTCTACTCAAACCTGCACAAGACTGGGCTCAGTGGCCAACATTCCATCATAGATGGTGAGGGCTCACGAGACCCCACCCCTCTCTCCCTGAGGTACAATGGGCTGGTAACAGTTCTTGGGGGCAGCGTTTTCTTCACTAGTGTAGCCATTGATAAGTTGTCCATACTCCATTAAATACTCCCACCTATGTTCATTTGAGAAACTATAGCTAAACTCAGTGGGTTGTGTGCGAGGATGCACATGCACACATGCACACAGTGGGAGAAAGTGGGGCATGAGAGAAGTTAACGAGGGTGTGTGAAAATGGTTAAAATTCATTATATACATACATGAAATTGTCACAGAGTGAAAAATCAACTTTAAAAAAGGAGTTTAAAGTTCTTGGCCAGCACCAATGAAACCCTAGGTTCAACTCCCAGCACCCCTGAAATTCAGAATGACCCTTGGCTACACAGTGAGCTGGAGGCTATCCTGGGATATATGAAACTCTGTCTCAACAAACAAATAAATAGACAAACACACATTCAAACAACAACAAAATAATTTAAAGTTTTCATAATAGGGCAGGATTCTTCTTCAAGGAGGCTCATTCCTATTGGTGGAAGTATTAAGGCCACTCCATGTAGTTAAAAGGGAGGTTTATTTTGTGGGGTAACTTACAAGTAAAGGGATAGGTTACAGGGTCTGGGAAAGATGTAGCACAGTCCAGCGGTGTTCTCTGGAGAACTCTGCTCGGTCTACCTCCAGCGTCCAGGATCCAGGAACCAAGAGAGCCTGCACATCCGGATCTTGGGTCTTAAGGGCTCCTCTCGGCCCGCCTCATAGGTGTGACAGTTACCAGAAGCCTCAATGGGGGTAGTACTTCCAGGGCAAAGCTGGGACAGCTACCCACTACACACTCCTCTTTTTTCCCCGAGACTACCAGTTTGGAAGTTGCCTCAGGTCTAGGATTGACTGTAGGCCTTGATTATTTTTTTCCATCTAAATTAACTCTTAGATCATTTGGTACAAACATTTCACACACAGAGAAATAAATACATTTTCATTTGTAGATTGCTTATCTGTTTATTTCTAAGAGCACTCACTCAGTTGGCAATGTCATAGGAACCTGTAAGTCACACTTTGGATGGGTGCTTGGACTCAACTGTCCTCCACGGTGTCCATGGACACCTTGCCTTTGCGCTTAAATGCTTTATTTTTGGTTCTACTATTGGTCAACATTTCATTCCATAAATCAGAGTACACAGTGAGTTTGTAGCTAGCCTGGGATACATGAAATTCTGTTTCAACAACCAACCAACCAACCAACCAACCAACCAACCAAACAAACAAACACACCAAACATGAGAGAACTTAACTTTTAAAGTTATTAAGTTGGTGCAAACAACTCACTTTATCAGTTTCCCAAAGATTTGAAATTAATTCTTTTCAAATAATGAAAAGATTCAGCAAGCTAGTAAAATTCAGTATAAAACTGATGAGGATTAACTTGATGTTTTCAGAAAAGTAATTTAAAAAACATGTATTAAAAATATTGATTGCAAGCCTGGTTGCTCATTCCTTTAACTCCATCACCTAAGAGGCAGAGGCAGGTGGATTTCTGTGAATGTGAGGCTAGCCTAGTCTATATACTGAGTTCTAGGATGGCCAGGGCTGCATACTGAGACCCAGGTCAGTGGCAGAGCGGAGCAGAGCATCATCTGGCCCTGGATTTGAGTCCTCAGAACTGTATGAAGGATCCTGATGACAGCTATCATTTTAGATAAGTATTCAGACACCCTATAATCCCAGCACTTGGGAAGTGGAGGCAGGAAGAGTTAGCTTCAGCTACATAAGGAGTTTTAGACTAACCTGAGTTCGGTGAGACAGCTGTCTCTAAAAACAAACAAACAAAAATCTATACACATATATATTACAATTAGAAGCTCCAGGAATATACATCAGAATAAACTTCGTAAGAAATATGTAAAGTCTATTTAAAATAAACCTGAAGAATTTAACAGTAGTCTAAATCAAAGGGAAAACCATCTGGATAGACCACTTCAACACTGTAGGTCAGCTGTCTGAGGGACACCTCAGTTGAACAGCTCTCTTGCTCAGTTAATGTCCTCTCAAGGCAAGAAGAGTGTTCTTTTAGTTGTTTTTCTGGTTGTAGATAAGTTGGTATTAAGGCCACTGAAGAGCATTTGGGAGGGGGTTAAACTTTAACACACATTAAACTACACTATTTAGTTTGTACAATTAAAACAGCAAATAGATGGCTCAGCAGGAAGGGCTGTTGCCACCATGGCGGGGGAGCCCAGAAATGAGGATGGAAGTGGAAGAGAAAATTTCCTCTTTTGGCCTACAGTTAGTTATTGCTAGGGGTAACCAGGGAGTAGTAAGTTAATCAATGCTGGGTGATGGATAAGCATCTTTCCTGGCTGGTGATTAAAGAGGGTCCATAGGGTAGGGAGGGCAAGAATCTGAAAAACAAATCACTCAGTTCTAGAAACCAAATTACCTTAGTTCCAGGAACTGCTACAATTTAACCAAAATGGAGTTGCTGTGGACATGACCAGGCCCAGCCTAACACAGGGCAGGCCCAGCTTTGTATCCCACCAAGCTATGACTAGCACACAACCTCCTGTATCTTCCCTTTTCTCTCTGGTTCATTGTTTCACTAAATCCACACACTGTGAAAAGACATATCTGCTGTGCTTCCTTCACTGGCAATACCTCTGCTCTGCGGTTGGGCTTCATTTCCTTGTGTTGAAGTTTGAAAAGTGTCCCTGGGCCTGCATTCCTCCTCCCCTCCCTCCTTCCTTCCTTCCTTAATTCGAAGGTCTCAGTAACCCAGGCTAACCTTGAATTTTCTAAGAAGCTGAGAATGACCTTGGACTTGTGATGCTCCTGCTTCTATCTTCTGAGTCCTAGAATTACAGGCACGAGCCACCACCACTGGGTAATGAGGCGATGGCAATAAACCTAGGACTTAGTATTTGCTAGGCAAGAACAATACCAACTGAACTGTATCCCCTGCCCTCCTGGGTACTGCTCAAGAATGTGAATGATGGAACTCACAGCTGATACTCATTCTCTTTCAATGACACTTTTATTATTGTTATTGTAGGGTACCCACCAGAGAAGACTGCCCGGACATGGATTTAAGTCAGTAGAAAGTCTCTATTAGCTGGTTGGTGGCTATATTGGGTGTTTGGGATCCCAGCATAGCACTGAGCGTTTCTCAGGGTGAGCTTTTAAGCACAAAAATCACATTCTTGGTTGACATGCTTCAACTAACAAGAACAACTAATCAGAAGGATAACTACAGAAGCCAAAAAGCAAGGTTAGTATATTTAGTGACTTTCCCAGAACTATGGACTTTGATGGATTAGGTCTTTGGTTTCATTTTGGTAGGTGGTGCTGTTTATGTGCTAAGATTTATGTACTGAATGGCACTTGTGCTAAGGTCTGGGGATCTGTTACAATTATTAATTTGTGTGTGTATGATGTACTGTGTGTGTGTGTGTGTGTGTGCGCGCGCGCGCGCGCGCGGCGCGGCCACAGAGCAGATATAGAGGTCAGAGGACAATTTTGTGGAATGTTACCAGGCTTTCCTTCCTCCCTTTCTTTCTTCATTTTCCTCTCTTCTTTCTTCTCTCCTCCCCACCTTCCCTTCTCCTTTTTTTTCCTCCCTCCCTCCCTCCCTCCCTCCCTCCCCTCCTCTCTTCCTTTCCATTCTCCCCTTCCTTTCTTTATTTAAAATATACATTGGAATTACAAATTGAACTTTTCCATGATTCCAAGTATAAAACACGATGTTAAAAGGTCTTCAGACAGACGTCGCAGTGTTCGTGGCACAAAACGCACTGATGTTTCGACAACATAAACCCAGTTTGTGTTGTTTTGTCTAACCTCCACTTTTATACAACTCATTAGCACGTATTTTTTTCAAGATTAAAATACAGCCATGGCAAATTGAGTACAGGAAGGTTGGCGTGTGACTGAAGGGTCCTGGAACTGTGGAAGACAAGATTCACAAGCCAAGAGAGCTGGAAACCATAGGGTTTAAACACCCCATTGGCAGGTTCTCCTCACCACCGTACATTAGCAATTGTATTATTTATTTTTTTATTTTATCTTTTTTTTCAAGACAGGGTTTTTCTGTGTGGCTCTGGCTGTCCTGGACCTCGCTCTGTTGATTAGGCTGGCCTCAAACTCAGAAATCCATCTGCTTCTGCCTTTGAGTGCTGAGATTAAAAGTGTGGGGCACCACACCTAGCATAACACAAACATAGTTTAAATGTGAAGACACAGATATGCTAGACAACAATGATCTGGAAGACAGCATATGCAACATCAAGCCTGGGAAGAGTGTATATTAATTTCAAATTACAAAGCTTCAAGAAAATAGATGCTATAAAAGAAGAAGAGAGATGATTCATAATGGTAAAACTGTCAATTCATTAAAAAGTAACTATTGTTAATGAATATTCAAATCATCTCTGAAGACTTCAAAGTATATCAAAATCCATGAGAACAAAAGAGAAAGTTCAACAATGACCATGTTGGTTATTTCAACACAGTTTTCACAGTAACTAGTTAAATAAGAAAAAAAACAGTAAGAATGTAGATCTAATTAGTCAGTGTGACTTAGTTAATATTTATACTGCAAATGCTTGTTTAGATAAATTCTTACTTTGTAGCTCTGCTTATGCTTGTTTAGATAAACTCTTACTTTGTAGCTCTGCCTGAACTCACTTAGCTCAAGTTGGCCTCCAACTTGAAGAACTCTTGTTTTAGCCTCCCAAGTACTATGATTGCAGGAATGGACTACCACATCTGGCAGGGTATTCATTTTTTAAAAAAGACTTATTTATTTATTTAGTTATGTGCATAGTTATGTCTACATGCAAGTATGTGCAGGTGCCTAAGGAATCCAGAGAAGAGCATTGGTCCCTTTGAGATGAAGTTACAGGCAGTTGTGAGCTGCTCCACCTGAGTGCTGGGATTCATTCAGGTTCTCTGCAAGAGACATCTCTCCAGTCCAGAATATGAATTCTTTTCAGTACAGGTAAAAGGTTTCCCAGGTTAGTTGATATACTGGTCCATAAAAGTAAATATTTAAAAACATTAAAACCATACAATAATAATATCATTTTAAGTATTTTGGGGGTAGAGAAAACTTTGGGAAACATTTATGTGCTTGATAGTAATAATTGTTTTGTGAGTACATATTTATCTCCAGACTGATAGAAAGGATTATAGTAAATATGTACAGCTTTTCACAAAACAGTCATAGATCAATAAAGTGGTTTCAAAACTGCTCTTTTAGGGGATAGGGAGATAGCCCCACTGATAAAATCTTGCTGTGTCTGACTTCTGTGTTAGTCAGTACCTGAGGGTCATGGATATGTACTCATAATTAGGAGGACTGAATTTCCCCTCTTTGCAAAAATAAACCCTACTTAGTATCTTGTGGACTCATTTCCTCTGGGAAAGATAAGAAACAATCAAATATGCAAAACCAAATAACCGAAACAAGGCCATGTGTCTGCAATACTTCTTTTGGATTAAATGTAAATTTTGTGTAAAAATCATTAAGTCTTTAGTGAAAAAGCTAAATGGGACTGTAGTGAACATATGGTAAAGTGTGGACCAAGCCACATGAATTTGCTCAACACAAACAGGATATGCTTCATGCATGTGTAATCATGGACGATCATGAGTCATCCCTCTGTTAAGCAAGGCTGCTACATAAACCTCATTATTCCTTTAACACATGTATTGCTTACTTTTCTTCTCATTGAAATGAAATACCCCACAAGAAGCAACTTAGAGGGGGAGGGCTTGTTCTGGCTCACAGTTTGAGGGTATATGGTCCATTATGGTAGGTAAGGCAGGGTGGCAGGACTGTGAGGACAGCTGGTCACATGCTTCAACAGGAGCAGATCATGAACAGGAAGTGGGGGCTGGGCTATAAAGCCTCTAGGCCCACCCTCAATGACCCACTTTCTCCAGCAAGGCTCCACTTCCTAAAGGTTCCACAACTTTTCAAAACAGTGCCACTTTCTGGGGACCAAGTGTCCAAACATGAGTCTTTGGAGGACAATTCATATTCAAACCACAACAATAGGTGATAGATTTTCCTGTTTATTTTATGTTGAATTTATTCATATTTGTGTGCCCCCCACCACCCACCCCACTTTGTAGATAAGGTCTTGCTACGTAGCCTTGGCTGGCTAGGAACTTAACCATTTATGTAGACCAGTTTGGTCTCGAACTTGCTTCAGTTTTCTTGCCTCAGCCTCTCCAGTGCTGGGATAACAAGTGAGAGGTACCAGACCCAGCTTAGACTAGGTTTGTATCATTTCTCTATGATGTGCCAAATGCTTTGCAAGTGAGTTCTTCCTCATTTGTGCTGTAATTGCCTCTGTGGTCCAACCTTGGCATATGTCCCCAGGCATTATTTTTAATACCCTGTAGTAGTTGTTGTTAGCTAAGAGTTAAGTTTTGTATAATCAGGTGTATCCAGGTATATCAGTCTTTGATATATGTGTGTGTGTGTTTTGTGTGTGTTCATACGTGTGTACCTGTGTGTGATATATTTGTTTTTGAGATAGGTCTCACTCTGAGCTTAGCTCTTTCCTTTACTGCCAGCAATTACTGATTAAAATCTGTTTTTACTGCCTGCTGTCTGGCTGTGTTTATCTTTGACAAAGATAAATCACAGTAGTGTGCAGGATGTAATTTATTGGTGAAAAAGAAAATCTACCTTCTGGGACTCTGAAGATTTACCATGAAGAGCCCAGGGTGAGGTCCATAGCACATCTGAGAGTCTGGGAAGATGCTAGCTACAGACGTATGGCAGCCTGCTTCCTGGGCTTCTAACCGCTGCCTCCAGCAAGTGTGCAGTCCCTGTGATGACAGGTCCAAAACACGTCACTGACAAATTGAAATAAGATAAAGTTGCCAGATTTGTTTTTACAGATGACACAAGGATGAATTTGTAGCAAAAGGACAATAAATTGATAAGGGACATAGTACCATTTGTCATGGAAAACAGCAATCACACTGATTGGTGCCAGGGCAAAACCACATACTGGTAGAATGGTCGGTAAAAGCAGTCAACTAGACAGGACATAAATGGAGGAAAACCACATGTCTGCTAAGTTGAGGTTGTGTCTCTGTTGGGGAAAATGGTGGAACAGATTTAACAGAGGTTCTAGAATAAGAGATTTCTAGCTGGAGAAGCTGCAGCCCTGATTGACTGCTAGCGTGTTCATGAAGAACAAAGACAGTGTGACACACAGCAAAAGACAAGACTGATGTGGGAACAGGTTAAACTTTGAACACATTTCCTAAACTTCACATACCCATGGGCAGAGGGTGGAAGCCTTGGGTATTCAACTTTTTTCCCAGATCACTGGCCAACCACAAAGTCAGAGAGTCACATGGCCAATTGCAAAGAAGCTATGCTAACAACTAAAAATAAGAATTGAAAAAGATAAAGTTGAGTGTGGTGGTGCATTCCCTTTGGAGGCAGAGGCAGGCAAATCTCAGAGTCTGAGGCCAGCCTGGTTGACAGAGTTCTAAGACAGCCAGGGCCACACAAAAAACCCTGTCTTGAAACATAAGAAGAAGAAGGGGGAGGAGGAGGAGGAGGAGGAGAAGGAGGAGGAGGCAGCGGCTGCAGCAGCAGCAGCAGCAGCAGCATCTGGGGCTGGTAGGATGGCCTATCAGGTACAGGCATTTTTCATACAAATCCAGAGGTGACATGAGTTCAATCCCCAGAATCCACAGAAAGGTGGAAAGAGAGAGAGAGTTGTTTTTTGACCTCTTTATGTACACGATGGCACACATGACCCCCACACTTATTATGCACACATACATGCACACTAAAATAAATTTTAAAAATGAGCATTTGAGGTCAGCCTGACTATATAGTGGTTCAGGTCAGCTTGGGTTACAGAATGAGATTCTCCAGTTCAATACAAAAAAATTAAAATAAAAAACAAATAAATGAATAAAGCTAATGGTAGGAATTGCACATTTCTAAAGGCAACAGATTATGAAGTTTAGTTCTGAGCAAGTAACTAAAGAAAAATAATACAAAGACACTACAATATATTTCCTAAAATGTACAGTTTTTGGCAACAACAAAAAATGATAAGACATGCAAAACAGCCGGGCAGTGGTGGCGCACGCCTTTAATCCCAGCACTCGGGAGGCAGAGGGAGGAGGATCTCTGTGAGTTTGAGGCCAGCCTGGTCTACAGAGCGAGATCCAGGAAAGGCGCAAAGCTACACAGAGAAATCCTGTCTTGAAACAAACAAACAAAAAAAAAAAAAAAAAAAAGAAGAAAAGACATGCAAAACAAAGCAAAGTGTGCTCCAAACTCAATGCTCCAAAGCACAAATATGCACAACCTCCCCAAACAAACAAACAATCAAACAAACAAACAAACAAAAAACTAAACCAAATCCCCACCCAACCACTCACTCAACCAAGCAAACAATGATGTCAAATAGATCTAGATATTCAACTTAGCAAACAACTCCTTCAAAATAGCTGTCATCATTTATCCTAAAGATTAAAAGACATTGTCTAGGCTAGGGTTTCTGTTGCTGTGACAAACACCATGGCCAAAAAGCAAGTTGGGGAGAAAGGGTTTATTTGGCTTACACTTCCAGATCATAGTCCATTGTTGGAGGAAGTCAGGACAGGAACTCAAGCAGGGCTGGAGCTGGGAGTCAGTAGCTGGTGCAGAGGTCATGGAGGAATGCTGCTTACTGGCTTGCTTCCCTGGCTTGCTCAGTCTTTCTTCCTTCCTTCCTTCCTTCTTTCCTTCCTTCCTTCCTTCCTTCCTTCCTTCCTTCCTTCCTTCCTTCCTTCCTTCCTTCCTTCTTTCCTTTTTTGAGACAGGGTTTCTTTGTGTAACAGCTCTGGTTGTGCTGGAACTCTCTCTGTAGACCAGGCTGGCCTCAAACTCACAGAGATTCCCCTGCCTCTGCCTCCTGAGTGCTTGGGATTAAAGGTGTATACTCCCACAGCCTGGCACAACCTACTTTCTTATAGAATCCAGGACCACTAACCCAGGGATGGCACCATCCACCATGGGCTGGGCTCTCCCGCACTAATCACTAATAGAGAAAATGCCTTACAGCTGGATCTCACGGAGGCATTTCCTCAACTGAGGTTCCTTCTTCTTTGATGGCTCTAGCTTGTGTCAAGCTGACATACAAAACCAGCCAGTACAGACATTAATGCAACTTATGGTTATTTTGAAGACTTGTGCCTACACAAAACCAAGGGAAAAACTGTCAGAATGAACTTTATGAGTGCTAAAAAAATAGATTTTTAGCAACAAAATAGGTGCTAAATCAAGGAAAAGGCAGTCATGGGCTGGGGATGTCTTAGTCAGCAAAGTGCCTGGCATGCAAGCATGAGAACCTGAGTTCAGTTCTTAGACCTCATGTAAAAAGCCAGGTGTGCTAGCACTGAGTTTGTACATCAGTGTTGGGGAGATAGAAACAGGAAGATGCTGGGGTCTTGCTAGCTAGCCAGCCTAACCTAATCAGTGAACCCTAGTCCTAGTGAGAGACTTTGTCTCAAAAACAGAGTAGATGGCTCCCAAGGAACGACACCTGGTATTGCTCTCTGGCCTCCATATGCATGCCCTCTCCCCATACACACACACCTACACACCACACATATATCACACACACACACACCACACACATACACCCCAGTCACACCGCACTTACCCCACATACACACACACACAC
>CABHPR010094808.1:0-12092 GCA_902168415.1 Peromyscus melanophrys
CTGAGGTCTCCTATGCTCAAGCTTCACCCAGTGACACAGTTCACTTCCTGTTGCCTTTGGATCAAGATGTAGAACTCTCAGCTCCTTCTCCAGCACCGTGTCTGCCTGCAGGCCAGCATGTTCCACCATGACGATAATGGACTAAACCTCTGAACTGTAACCCAGCCCCAATGAAATGTTTTCCTTGATAAGAATTGCCATGGTCATGGTGTCTCTTCACAGCAATAGAAACGTTAACTAAGCCAAGGCAATGGTGATGCTCACCTTTAATCCCAGCACTCATGAGGCAGAGGCAAGCAGATCTCTGTGAGTCTGAGGCCAGCCTGGTCTACAGAGTGAGATCCAGGACAGTTAGGACAGTTACACAGAGAAACCCTGTCTTGAAAAAAAGAAAAAAAAAAAAAAAAGAAAAGAAACCCTAACTAAGACAAGAGACTAGCCCCAAATCATATCACTGAGAAGCGGCCCTAGGAGATGAGCGCACATTGGGATATGACGTGAAGAGCCAGACCATTTAGCTTCACTACCACTCTCTGTCCAGCCTCACATAGCAGGGATTCAATGTATGTTTGAGGGTAAAAGGCAGAACGGGCTGTGCTGGAGGTGTAGCTCAATATAGGGCACTTGCTTAGTGTGCACAGGGCCTTGAGGACCACCCGGGCTCACAAGCACATGTACACACACACACACACACACACACACACACACACACACAATGACAGAACTGAGACTTGAACTCGGGACTGCCTCTTAAAATTGTGCTTTCTACCTCATAGCCTACACTTGATGAACATATTGTATTTTGGAGCATGTGAGATCTACCCAAAAGGACAATTTCCCACACTTATTAACAGTTCAATTAAACAGAGCAAGTTCTTTCTGGGGGAAAAAAAATCTTGATATTGGATGGACACAGAGATTTCTCCAATGGGCACAGCCAGCTCGTTTGGAAAGGACAACAGGATTTAGGGATAGACCCCACAGGCCAGTAGGTAGACCAGTGTACAAGAAACTGTGGGACAAGTGGCTGTCTCAGACGGGGTCTTCTCTGTTTCCTGCCCTCCAAAGAAGCTTAGGGAACTAGTCTGTCCACAGAAACTGTCCAGGGCTGCCCGTGAAGTCAAAGCTGTAGAGCTAATCTGTGGCCAGCTCAAGCTAGTTTGAGCCAAGGGTCCCCTACCCTTTGCCCCTGCAGTTCCCAGGACACAGCCTCCACAGACGTGTTTCTGCTGGGACTGAAGAAAATTACTATCCACTGGGGAGCTTGACTGTTTTCAGCTGGGTCTACCAGACCAGGTCAAACTTCTAGGTCAGAGGTGGAGACTCCACTTGTCATGAAGTCCTGGGTTATCAGCCACCAGTGCTTGCCCCAATCACAAACTGTCCTCCATGGGAAGCCTGAACTGGGTATTTTAGGTCACGTTTGTCACTAGAAGCCTTCTAGTGCCATTGGAATGATCCCGAGTTTATGCGGGATCATCCTGTCTCAGCCTGGACCCAGAGGGTCACGAAAGCCCCTGCTGGGATGGGGGGTGGGACTGGGGAGGAGAGCAAGGATAGGAAGTTCATTAGGTTACACAAACAACCAGTGACTAGATTTTTCTCCTTATCATTCATTATTCTGGGCAATGGGTGGACGTAGTTTTAATTGTCCAACCTCTTTTGTTTTTTGAGAGGGTGGGTGGGAGATAGGTTTTTACCATGTAGTACAAGGTCTGGAATTCACCAGGATGGTCTTGGACTTGCAGTGATCCTCTGCTTCAGTCTCACTAGTGATGGAATCGCAGGTGTGTGACACACACACCTGGCCACCAACCCCTTCTGGAAACTTCTCTTGAAATGCGCATATTAGCCTGACGTGGTGGAGCAGTCTGTAATCCCATTACTGGGGAGGCTGAGACAGGAGGGCCTCAGCTGGGAGGTGGATCCTGGAATAAATAGTGAAACCTTGCCTCAAAAGAGCCAAAGAAAAAGAAAGTGTCTCTGTGAATAGCCAGGCTGAACGCGCGCATCAGCACGAGTCTTCCCTGCACCCCAAAGTGTCACTATGGGTTTGCCTTCTGCTGCTGCTGTCCCTCTGTTGGAAAGCCACTGGCTTCCCCTTCTTCAGGGTGCTGTTCTAGAGAGGAGGCAGAGAGTCCTTCTGTCCTGACACTCAGGGACACACAGGGCTCACAGCTGGTTTGCAGGGACGACGCTGGGCTGTAAACAGGCGCCCAGAGAGCAGCCTGCTGACTTCTGTCTCTCAGAGGCATACAAACAGCCAGCCGTGTCCCCTAGGAGGCCTGGGCTTGGCTCACTGGAAGCTCGGAAGGAAGGTTCTTTTCTCAATAAAGGGCACTGTGAATTTTCTCCCCCTCGTGAAAGCCCCCCACAGCTGAGAGAAAAAAAAAAAAACCACTTAGTGTTTATTTCTTCTGCTATCTTGTAGGTTCTCATGGACTATTTTCCTTTGTTTCCCCAGATCCAGCGGTAAATATCGTTTTGAAAGGAAATATCAAATTCTCGAAAGACAAAGGCAAGGAATGTAAAAAAGTATGTACAATTCTAATGCAGGAATACTTCTACACATATGTTAAACAGAGGAATTTGCATTTTCAGATCCATAAAGAAGCTCACTGCATTTTGTTAGAGTCCTGAAGTCCTTGTCTAAAGCTGATCTTTCAATGAAAAACTTCTGCCTTTCGAAATGATTTTTTTTGTTCTAGCCAAAAACCCAGAGTATCAGTGTTCCTTTTACCCTGTAGTGAAAGACTCACCATGGGCTCTGCCAGCCTCAGGCTTCACCTGCCGTATTCCCTCAACATTCACATACTGAACGTGGGTCTGGGCCCACCCACTATGAACACAGGATAAATGTGAGTCTCTAGTCTCCTCTCCTTGCCAGCCAGATACTGAGATGTGGCCGAACTCCCACCCCAGCGAGGCTGGAGGCCACGCATGTGAGGGGCTCCCTCAGGAGAGACCGGGCTGGTTCAGGGGCCCTGCCCACTGCTTGGCATGCCTTGGGGAAACCAGTTAGCTGCATCCAACAGACTCTTCCTGCCGGGGGTTGTCAAGCAAGCGAAGGCAGGCCTGTGCTATCAGCACAGTGTGGAATTGGCACTGACTGAGGAGTTCTTACACTCTGACTCTCCTGGCTTCTTTTTCTGCCCTCTGTCCCTTAGTATTTTTATTTTTTTGGTTTTTTTTTAAATTTTGTTATCTATTTATTTTATTTTTTATTTTTTATTTTTTTTGAGACAGGGTTTCTCCGTGTAGTTTTGGTGCCTGTCCTGGAACCCACTCTGTAGACCAGGCTGGCCTTGAACTCACAGAGATCTGCCTGGTTCTGCCTCCCAAGTGCTGGGATTAAAGGTGTGCACCACCACCGCCCGGCTGTCCCTTATTATTTTGAGGTCTGCCTGGAGCCTCTGCTTTTTCGATTCTCAGCTTTGCCCCTCCAAGGGTTTCCTTCCTGACAATCGTGTTGCTCTCTAAATGGCCTTATGCCTGAGACCCCTGGCTCCAGCCCTCTCTTCTGTCTTTGTGGGCTTCCCTGTCACTTCCTCCCGTGATGACTCCTCCAAGACCCTCCTCAGGCACCGGCCTGTGTCAGGTTTTTATTTATTTATTTATTTTATTTATTCAGTCTCTAAACTTCCTTCCTCCCCGCATCCGCTCAACAAATGATCCCTCACAATCATGAGCATTTGCAGGTTGGAGGGACGTGTTCATACCTTGCCACATGGCCATCCCCCTGCTGCGGGACAGGATCAGCGTGAGGAGCAAACACATTTCCACTCCCACTCAGCCACGCAGGAGGCCTCTGCTTACCGCTCACCACCACTGCCCAGGCTCAAGGCCCAGACCTCCGGTGGAATAGCCTCTCCTCATAGTTCCTTATATGCAGCCTTTTCCAAATTCCAGAGATTAGAATCAGGTTTTTTAAAAAGACTATTCCAGGCAGGGCCAGGTGGTTCGTACCTTTAATCTCAGTACTCAGGAGGCTGAAGCAGGAGGATGGTAAGCTCCATGCTAGCCTGGGCTACATAGCAAGACCTTATCTCAAAAAAAATACCAACCAACCAACCAACCAATTAACCAACCAAGAAACCTGGGGCTTCTGATGTAACTCAGCTGTAACCACTGACTAGTATATACAAGCCCCGGGCTCCATCCCCAACCTCCGCCCTACAGAACCCTCTCTTCCTCTTCTTACTGCTCTCCCACCTCCCCTGGTGTTGTTAGGTTTTTATTTGAACAACTGTGAAACCTCCCTAAGTGGTTCCTGCCCCTGACTTTCCCCAGTCCCAGACTACCCTCAGAGGCTCAGTTGGAACACACTCACTGGTTCTACCCCATGGAAGCACTTGGGTACTTCCGGTAGCTTTTATCCCTCCTCACCCAGCAGATGCACCTGGTGTATTTCCTGCAGCAGCTCCTGAGCCTCCATGGCAGCTGGTCCTTGTGCCTGGAGTTCTTTTTCTCTCTTCTCATGCCCTGCTCTTTTTCTCCCCTGTTCAAATCCTGTGATTTTGTAAGAGATGCTTCAAAGGCCACTCGTGTGGATCCCTTTGAAATGGCACTTTACCCCATTCATTAGCTGAGCCATCCCAGGGTCCTACACCTGCCAGGGGCCTAAAGTATACTCGCTAAGCCTATCACACAGTCTTAGCAACAAATAGGTTAGTTGCGATTGGATTCTGGTATTTAAACTACCTGCTGAATTTGAATAAGTGAAAAGAAACCCCAGGTAAACACGACTGTAGCGGCAGCCTCCCATTCAGAAACAGTTCGGATTTGATGAAGGGATTTTGAGCGAGCATGGCATTTTCTAAAAGGATTTTTAAAAGTCTACTAAATGGCTCTCTAAAGGAATCCTTCCTATTCACTAATCCCCAGTTCCTCAGAAAACCCTTTTGTCTAGATCTTACAAAGATGGTAACAGCACAAAAAGCAGCCTTCTTACTTGAAACACCTAAAAGTGGAAGCAGCGGCCCGCAGTCTTTGCTTTACATAAACCCGAGACAAAGCCGCATCGATATTTTCAACTGGCAATAGAATTACAGAGAAAGTTGGTGATGGCACAGAATCTTTGAATGCGAAGGATTTATATAAGGCATTTTGATTGTTCAGAAGGCCCCCACGACATCTGTTCCACTTTATGTCTGGAAGGAAATGTAAATAAGCATTTAGGTTTCCTCGAAAAGGTGATAGAAAGTGTGTTTATGTAGATGCTGTGGTATACACTATTTAGAGCAGTGGTCTGCACCAAATAATCTTGTCAGTGCCTGAGAAGGGAGGCTTTGTGTTTGTTCAACACGCTCTTCTTTCATTTTCGTAGGCCCCTAGTGAAGTACAGCCATCCTGAGACTTGGACTATGACAGTGGCCACACCCTACTTAACATGGTGAATATGATTTTGTCAAGCCACTTACATAGCCTGCAGATTTGGTCATTAAGACCACTCAAAAAGCCAGTTCAGTAGTAAAGCACATGCCTAGCAAAGAAAACAAGCTAACCAGGTCTCCGTGTAGAAGTCCGTAGCACTTTTCTTCAGACAGGGACTGGACACGGCTCATCTTTCTAGTGTTGGGGTGAGAGCTAGGTTTTCATGTATAACTCAGCCCCCCCCCTTCTTCAAAGGGATTTACGGTTGATTGTAATAGCGCTAACAGCCTCCACTGGTGGCTTGTATAAAGTGGGACTTGAGTAAGGTGCCTGTGTGATTGATCTATCACCCCAAACAGGATGAAGAAAGAATGGAGGTTCCTAGTCTGGGAGACTGGAACGAGAGTAAGGCAGGACTGTCTTGGTCAGAAAAGGCACATGGTCATCTGGGGTCAGTCCCAAGGATTGAAGTATTTGTGTGTGTACACCTCACCTTGAGAGGGGTGCGGTGCTATGGCCAAAAGCCAGAGGGCAGCTGGCAAGCTGGTAGGGGGTGGCGCTCTCTCTCTCTCTCTCTCTCTCTCTCTCTCTCTCTCTCTCTCTCTCTCTCTCTCTCTCTCTCTCTCGTGTGTGTATGTGTGTGTGTGTGTGTGTGTGTGTGTGTCAGAGACAGAGACAGAGAGAGACAGAGAGACAGAGAGAGAGACAGAGCTATGCTGCCCTGCCCCTCTAAGGCTTCCTTTCTTCTGCCCAGAGATAACCTGTCTTTGTGGCCAGAACCCCAGTGTCTCTGGCCTTCAGCCTGGGTGGTTTCCTCTCCCAGTCACTTTCCTACACATTCCACCCCAAGCTTCTCACACATACCCCGTGCCTAGGAATCTGCTTTTCCAGTCAGCCTCCCCCAACCCTTTGCCCAAGAGCTTTCTCTCTAGGTCATAAAATGTTGGAGATAGAAAGGTTCGTTTTTGCTCTGAGTTCAATTCAACTCTAGGCATATGAAGAGGGTCTTCCTGGTCCCTACTGGCCTCTTTGGAAGGAATCTTGGTCCTACACTGAAGTATGACCTCTTTCTCTCATTTTCTATTCCATGCTTGTTATTTTGCCCCTTAGACAGACATTACAACTTTGAGAGACAGTGCTTATGTCTAGTGAATGGAGTTCAGAAGACAGTTAGACGGAGCTTCTGCCCAGGCTCAGCTTATCAGCTAAGGGTCACTTCTGGGCACAGGACATTATCTTAAATCTGCTAGAAGAAGAACATGGGCACAGAGAGAGGCATAGTTTCTATGCTGAAGAAACCTTTTTGTTTTTGAGACAGCATCTCACTATACAGTCCTGGTTGGCCTGGAATTAACTGTGTGAGTTAGGCTGGCCTTGAACTCACAGGGATCCACTTGCTTTTGCCTCCTGAGTGCAGGGATTAAAGGTGTGAGCCACCATGCCCAGCTATGAAAAAACTTTAAAATGTGCTCTAGATACAAAAAGACATATCAAAAAGTATAGGCGCTAGAGACAGGCTGCCAGGGCTCAATCCCAGCTCTGCCTCTCACTTGGCTAGGTCCCACCCTTGCTGTGTGTGAGCTCCCCACCTGTAAGTAGGCTAATAATGGTTTCTGCCTTGTAGTGAGGTGTGGAGGTGGAGTTCAAACATGTAAGTCAGGCTGGGGATATAGCTCGGAGCAGAGTAGTAATGCCATCTAATAAAAGATACTTAGCTACAAATGAGGGCTATTGTTTTTGTTAGCGGGATTGTTCCATAAAAAGCACAGTATTTAATTAGCTACAATACACAGTGACACAGTGAAAAACTAAAGTAATGGAAACAAGATCTTCAGCGCTGAGCGCAGACTGCTGCAGACTATGACTTACCAGAGCGCCCAGAGGAATATTTATGTAAGTAAATACTCAGGCCTAATTAGAGACTGCTTTCTGTATGCAGCGGAGGCAGGCCAAACTTTTAAAAGTCTAGTGTGTATAAGCAGGGCATGGTGGCACACATCTGTAAACCAGAAGCACTCCAAGTTCAAGGCCAGCCTGAGCCACATACTGAGACACCGACTCAAAAAAATTAGAACAACAACAAAAAAGCTTTCGTGCCCCCCGGGGAATGAGGGCTCCTCCTCCATCTTCTACCTACATCCTCTTCCATCTCTTTGGAACATTTTAAAATTAAGTTACTTGGCAATAGTTTTACAGCTACAGAGTGGCGAGAGTTGTAGAAAGTACTCTGCATTCTTTCACCTTACCACGTATCATTTTTGCTGCGTGGCGGCTTGTGTCTCTGGACCCTCTTGAGAACACACCGTAGACAAGAAGCCTCCAGCCCTTGGGCAGGCACTCTGCTGACCTCAAGGGAAATCACCCTCTAACACCCCAGAGATCCACCCGGGGCCGAGCCCACCTCCAATGCACAGAGCCGGCCGGCTGCAATTACTGTCTCAGCAGCTTCCTTTTGCTTTCTGGTCTACTGTCCCATTCCAGAAACACCTCGCACATCTAGTTGTCTTGCTTCAATGTCCTTCATCCTGGCACAACAATGCCTCAGTCTCTCTCTATAACTCATGCCCGGGCCAGTTTTGGAGATCAGTGCTTTCATTCCTTTGGGTTAGTATGTTCTACTTTAATTGTGGACTATTCTTGACACCAGATGTGTGTGTGTGTGTGTGTGTGTGTGTGGAGAGAGAGAGAGAGAGAGAGAGAGAGAGAGAGAGAGAGAGAGAGAGAGAGAGAGAGAGATACAAGCCCATATTCCTTCATACAGAAATGGACAATTCAATTCGACAGCTACCTGGAGTTATCATCAGGTCCCATGGTTGAGAGCTCAGTCTCCCAAACTGCTTTCATTGAAGGTTCCAATCCCACTCCTTGGCTCTCCTGTGCTTTTGATGAACCAACTTTAAGTCTGGGTTTCTATGACCCCTTTCTCGGGCCTGATAATTTGTGAGAATGCCTCACAGATCTCGGGGATAGTGTGCTGGGTAGTTTTACGTCAACTTGGCACAAGCTAAAGTCATCTGGGGAAGTGGACCTCAAAAAGGAAAAGGCCTCCATAAGATTGAGCCATAGGCAAGCCTCTGGGACGTTTTCTTAATTAGCAGTTGATAGATGAGGGTCCAGTCCACTGTGGATGGCATTGTGTCTGGGCTGGTGGTCCTGGGTTCTGTAAGAAAGCAGGCTGAGCAAGCCATGGGGAGCAAGCCAGCTGGCTGCACCCCTCCATGGCCTCTGCATCAGTTCCTGCCTCCAGGTTCCTGCCCTGTCTGAGTTCCTGTCCTGACTTCCCTAGAAGTGTAAGCCAAATAAACCCTTTCCTTGCCAACTTGCTTTTGGTCGTGGTGTTTCATTGCAGCAACAGAAACCCTAAGACAGGTAGCTTACTTGCTGTGTGTGTATACAAATACACACAAGTCCCTGCTAGGGACTGCCCCTCCAGCATGTTGAACATACACCTCACCACGGAGCTACATCTGAAACCTTCTTAGTATCTTGTTGTTTTGTTTTTCAAGATAGGGTCTCTCTGTGTTGCCCTGGCTGTCCTAGAACTCACTCTGTAGACCAGGCTGGCATCAAACTCACAGAGATCCACCTGCCTCTGCCATCTTAGTATCATTTTAATGCTTGACTTATCCCAGATTTGGCCAGAGGCAGCCTTGTGAAGATGGATGTGGTATGCTTTTTGACAAGTCCATATCATTTCTTAGCTTCCAGCTCAGAAGACACTTGAGACTTACCTTGCTCTTCCCCTGTCTCAGAAATCCCTTTACTTCAGGCATTGTAGGCCAGCAGGGTGGTGCTTAGAAACCAGGACTGAGGTAGCATCACTACTGGCCTGTTCAGAATGCACAAATGTATTGTTCTGTATATAATGCCTGTATTTATGTACGGATGCATTGGTCTCTGACTATTTACGTAGGTGTGTCTGAAATTAACATTGGTCTCCAACTGCAATCAACACTTCAGTGGTCTGTTCTTTCTAGCAATTTCTCCTAGTGGGTCACTTCTCTAACCTGAATTCCATTAGCCTCTGATTGTGGATTCTATTATCATCAATGTATTTATATTTTTGCTCAATTTTCCATTTTTCTCATGTGTAAATAATCTCCTCGTCACAGTAGCTACCTCCTCTGCATCACTCCCCTCCTGCCTTCCTGGCCTCTGCATGTAGCAACACTCCTGTGTTCTCCTCTCACTGCCCCTTTCTTGGCTCCAGAGCACATGCCACTCCAGTTCCTCTGCTCTGTTATCTCAACCTCTAGACACTCAGAACCCCCTACAGCCTTGCTGTTCCGTTCTTCTGCTCACACATCTGTGTCCCTGTCCCCTCTGTCCACTTCCTTAGTGTACAGGATACATGGATACTCGGGAGAAAAACCTTCAAATTCTTAGGTTATTCCAAGATTAAAATGGAATAGGATTTTTTTCTCTGTGCCTTAATGTCTATTTTGCCTTGTAGATACCTAAGAGACCTTGTAGGCCTACAATTAGCATGTGTAGGGTTAAATGTTGCTATCAGAGGGCCCAATGAGACAAGGGAATGTAAATGGCTGCCGTTAAGTGTGTGGATCAAGTAGTATGTTCTAGAAGACCTGATGTTAAACATCACTATAATAGTTTGTTAATTAACTGAAAAACCTTCTTATTCCCAATAGGAGCTGTATAGTCTAGCTGGGCTCAAGTGAAGTATAAATTGCACATTCTGTAACTACTTAATAAGCCTTCTCTTCTCCCCTTTGACATCCGCTAATGGGAGCTAACTGCCATCTTGGCAAGGAACGTTATCTCACCTCAACATTCTACCTTAAAAATGCTGGCCTCCCAGGAGAGGGGATTTCATGTGACCGTGGTGTGTCGTGAGTTACCTGCTAACCTGTGGATTTCTTTCTATGTAAAAGAAACCGGTCAGTGAGACGACATGGCAGCGGGCAGACACGGGGAGGCCGAACTCTGACTGTAAAAACTGGAAGATGCTAATCAAGGTAAACCCATCCATGTTCCCAAAACTGACCAAATCGTGGGGTCTTCTGCCATTAGGAGCACACGGCCTAGCGTGTCTTTCCCGTCCCTTCCTTCCAGGAATATAGCCACACTGACTTTACTATCATTTCCCTTCTGAGAACACGCATCTATCTTCATTTTCTCGGAAGGAATTCCCTGCTGTCCTCCCCATAGGGCACTCACGGGGACAGCTTCATGGGCACTAGACACCATTCATCATAACTCATGAGCCCAGATGTGATTTATTGAAGATAATTATTGATGGTGGAATTTCCTCCCTGACAAGCTTCTTGGCTCTCTTTACAGATGAGGAAATGTACAGGAAGGAGATGATGTGCCCAAGAATACATAGAAAGCTAGAAGAACAACTGGAAACAGAATTTCTATTCCGTTTCCACCCAGTTCTCTTAAGTGACCGAGAGGGAAGAAAGGTGGCCTTAGTGATGAAATTGCTCCCCCTGGTGTCTGTTTTTAGGCATTGACAGAGGATTTGTGTCGGGGAGCAAAGGCCTTTTCCGGAGAACTGATTCCTTTGATGGGTGGACCAAAGTACACCAATGGTACACCATGGTACACAGGTCAGCACAGCTAATATATGCAAATGAATGGATGGAATTTGCCTAAAAAAGCTGAATCTGAGTACCTTTTGATACTTGGTTATAAAATGTCTTATGATTTGAAAAGGGACCCTCCATCTGTGGTCCTAGTAGCCACGCATTAAATTCTGCTAAGCTGGGTGTGGTAGCACACCCTTCAGACCCAGCTCTTAGGAGAGAGAGAAGGCCTGGTCCATGCAGGTTGTTTGGGGACAGCCCAGGGCTACATAGTGAGGCCTTGTCTCAAAACAAATCAACAATACTATTCTGAATCTTCAAACTTTAGCATTGCTAGATTTAATTTAATTTTATTTTTAGGCTTTCGGAGACAGGGTTTCTCTGTGTAGCCCTGGCTATCCTGGAACTGAATCTGTAGACCAGGCTGGCCTCGAACTCACAGAGATCCGCCTGCCTCTGCCTCCTGAGTGCTGGGATTAAAGGTGTACGCCACCACCACCTGACTGCTAGACTTACCTTTTATCAGATGTGGTGGTGGGGTGTGTTATTCATGATTGCAAATGGAATTTCTCTTATTACTAATATTTTCTCATATTAATCGGTCATTTGTATTTTCCCATTTATGAAATGCCTGTTAATGTCTTTTGCCCATTTTTATTAGATTGTTTACTTTATTGGTTTATAGGCATGATTCAGACATTGTGGACACCGGTCGTTTGTCAGTGATGGATGTAGCACATACCTTCTACTCACTTTGGTTTGTCTTTTCGCTCTTTTAAAAATGTTTTTGTGCCGTGCAGTGGTGGTGGGGGTACCAGTTTTGGGGGGCAGTGAGCATGGGCCAGCCAGAGGTTGATGCTGAGTGTCTTCCTTAGTTGTTCTGGGTCCTGATTTTTTGAGACAGGGTCTCGCTGAACCTGGCGCTCACCATTTGGCTGCAGTAGCTGCCCCAGAGCTCCAGGGATCTGCTTGTCTCTCTGCCCCTTCAAGTGTTGGGGTTACAGATGGGCCATGGCTTTTTACATGAGTGCTGGGGATCTGAACTCAGGTCCTCATGCTTGTCTGGCAAGCGCTTTACCCACTGTGGTGGTCTGAATGAGGCTCCCCATAGGTTCATATATTTGAATACTTGTTCCCGATTGGCAAACCTGCTTGGAAAGGATCAGAAGG
>CABHPR010094811.1:0-13794 GCA_902168415.1 Peromyscus melanophrys
AACACTTTATAAACCTTTTAAGGAACTGTTATGATTTTAACATAAAGTATCCTCCATAGACTCATAGGTTGGGGGATTAGTTGCTAGCTAGCTGTATTAGCTCTCAGATCCCAAATTCCATCTCATACAATGATATATAAAGAATGGCCACAAAGGTGTGAAAGAGGTTGTAGAGTTTAAAGAGGCTTCACTGAAGGCAGAGTTGATACAGATATAAAGAGAGTCACTGCAGATGGTTAGACAGGATGTGAAAGAGCCCAGTCAAAAGGTGTTGAAGGATCAGAGGTAGTTCAAGGCAAGTGGAGGTGAAGTATAGTGGACTCTTGGAAGTGCCAGTTCTAGTATACTCCATTAAGCAGAGACTACGGAGTTGAGCTGAAGCTTTAGGGATAGTTAGTCAGGAGTTTGGGAACAGTTAGAAGTTCATTTCTGTTTCTTCTGTGATGCATGAACTGGATGGTCAGATGAGAGGTCATAATGTATTACCACACCCTAGTGTTATGTGTCCTTCCTTTTACATGATCCAGGTAAGGAAGTTGCATCCTTTTTTGATCTGGTGTGTTCAATAATGTTATGTAGCAATTTTTTTTCAGTTGAACCAGCGCCCCCTGCCCCCACCCCCCAGCCAGGAGTGAGGCTCATAAAACACAGAGAATGAACAACTCACAAGTATCAGGAAGTTCCTAACACTAACAAGATTTGCAAGGGCCTCTATAAGGTTACAGAAGGAGAAAACAACTGCTGGGAGAGGATATTGTTCAACTGGGTGAGTTTTCTGAAGCATCTCCCTTTCTTTTCAAAGATTGTACAAGTCATGCAGAGAGCTCCAGAACTGCAGTTTTGCAAGTCATAACCCATGCTGGAGTGACTTTGATGTCATTTCTGCCCCTGTAAGTAATGCCTCTCCCATACTCCTCTAAATAATCCCAATGAACTAATTGACTCACCAAATGGACTTTGATGGAATCCCTATTTTCATCTGTCAGCAGTTCCTTATCTGGGGTGAGTAACTGTTTGCACTCATCTTCCCAGGTTTACAGATTTGGTTTTTCTGATATGGTCTTGCTATGCCCCTGTGCATATGTGTTGTGATCAACCTCAACAAGTTCATGGGTGGTAAATTGTCTGAATAAGTTATGTGTCATTTGATGCCCTGTGTGGTTCAGGCTGGATAGGTGGTGGTTACCTAGTTTCACATAAACTAAATGAAGTTATTTTTCTTTGTTTGTACTAAAAGCGGAACTGTTGGTTGGAAAATGGAGTCACTCAGGGTAAGGCTCAGTCTGAAATCCACTATTATATACAATGTGGAGTAACTTTGAGTAGGGCAGTAATTTATAGCAGAGCGTGACCTGATCTCCACTTTCAGTCTCCATTTAAGAGCAAGAGGTTATACTGGATGAGATAAAGGTAGAAAATGGTCACTGGGAGGCATTTTAGATACTGCTTACACAGTTGGTTGAAATAACATATGAAATAACACATATGAAATAACATATGTGACCACATGTGGCCTGATCAAGTCAAGATTCAACTCCAAGTCTGACCTTAAGATTCTTGCTGTTGGCTCAGGCTCAGGCCATATCAGTCAGAAGAAAAGGTAAGTGACCCACTTGCCAGCTGAACTTGCTCACTCCCTAGATTCTGTTCCCAATGGCCCATTTCACTGCTCACACTCTCCCACCTCATTGCCTGCCCCAAGGTCGGGTCTTGTCCCCAACTCCTGTGGACTTCCCCTGCTCAGGTGCAGACCATGCTAGTCAAAAGAACAGGTGAGTGACCTGCCTGTAAGATGAACAGCTCCCCCCTAAATTCTATTCCCAAAGACCCATTCTACTGTCCACACCCTCCTACCTCATTGTCCACCCCATGGATGGCCCCTGCCCCTAACTTTCATGGACTTTTGCTACTCAAGTGCAGGCCGCACGGGTCAGGAGAACAGAGACCTCCTGCTTCACCAAAGGCCAAACTAGCTGCCAGAAGTCCAGTCCTCAACTTGGACAGAGATTCCTACTGGATCAGAGGTCACTCAGGCCACCAGAAATCAAGGTCACAAAGACCAGAAGACCAAAGAGAAACATATCCAAGGGACAAAACACCCACTAACAAGGACAAACTCATCATCACCTAGTCCTATAATCATTCCAAATCCAGATGCCTAAAAAACAGTGTAAGAACACAATCAACAGCAGACAGGGCCATATGGCAATACCAATGGCAAGACCTGAATATTCCAGTGCAGTAGAAACACAAGAAAATGACCTTAAAAACAACTTTATGAAGAGGACAGAGGTCCTTAAAGAGGAAATGGAAAAATTCTTTAAAGAAATTGAGGAAAGGATAAACAAAAAAATTGGAAGAAATCAATAAATCCTTTAAGAAAATGCCAGAAAACGGAGAAAAAAAAATAAACTGGTGAAGGAAACTATTCAAGATCTGAAAATTGAAATATAAGCAATAAAGAAAACACAAATTGAGGGAATTCTGGAAATGAGAAATCTGGGTAAATGAAAAGGAACTATGGACGCAAACATCACCAACAGAATACAAAAGATGGAAGAGAGAATCTCAGGCATTGAAGACACAACAGAAGAAATGGATCAATTGGCTAAAGAAAATGTTAAATGTAAAAAATTCCTAACACAAAACATCCAGGAAATTGGAGGCACTGAGAAAAGACCAAACCTAAGAATAATAGGAATGGAAGAAGGGGGAGAATCTCACCTCAAAAAAATCCAGAAACTATATTTAACAAAATTATAGAAGAAAAATTTTCCTAACCTGAAGGACATGCCTACAAAGATTCAAGAAGCTTATAGAACACTAAATAGATTGGATCAAAAAAGAACGCCCCTGTGCCACATAATAATCGCAACGCTAAACATATAGAACAAAGAAAGAATATTAAAAGCTGCAAGGAAAAAGGCCAATTGACATATAAAGGCAAACCTATTAGAATTATACCCAACTTCTCAATGGAGACTCTAAATGCCAGAAGGGCCTGGACAGATGTGCTACAGACTCTAAGAGACCAGAGATGCCAGGCCAGGCTATACCTAGCAAAACTTTTAACCACCACAGATGGAGAAAACAAGATATTTCATGATTAAGTCAAATTTAAACAATATCTATCCATAAATCCAGCCCCACAGAAAGTAATAAATAGAAGGAAACTCCAACCCAAGGGCATTAACTATAACCCCGAAAACACAGGCAATAAATAATCTCACATCAGCAAAACCCAAAGAAGGGAAACATACTCTCTCTCTTTTTCTTTACCACCGCCACCGCCACCGCCACTACCAGCAGCAGCAGCAGCAGCAGCAGCAGCAGCAGCAGCAGCAGCAGCAAGACAACAGGAATTAACAATCATTGGTCATTACTATCCCTCAGTATCAATGGACTCAATCTCCTATAAAAAGACACAGGCTAACAGAATAGATATGAAAACAGGATCCATACTTGTGCTACATACAAGAAATACATCTCAACATCAAAGACAGATATTACCTCTCCAACATGAGCTGTCACTTATGCTTTTGATCTTAGCCTTGCAAAGGAACCCCAATATTTGTCATCAGTAAACGGGAAACCAGGGATGCTGATGGTCTATTTCCAGCCCAAGTTCAAAGCCCCAAGAACTGAGGCCCAAAGTGCAAGTTCTGATCCTGCAGGAGAAGATAGATGACCCAGCTTGAACACAGACAGAGATGTTTTCTCTCAGGCTTTTGGTTATTCAGGCAATAAATGGCATTAAGACTCCCATAGTGGTGAATATGATCTTTTCCCAGTCTACAGACTTGAATGTTAATCCTATCCCCTCACATCATCACAAGCACCCTGGGATAATATTTAGCCAGATATCTGGGCACAATGTAGTGCAGTCCAATTGTCCCATAAAATTAGCCTTCCCACCCTCCTCCTTGGAGGAGGCATCTTGTACCCTTCAGTATCAAATACTCAGCACCTTCTTCACCTTCTTCTTCTTCTTTTTTGTTTTTTTTGTTTTTTTTTCAAGACAGGGTTTCTCTGTGTAGCTTTGCGCCTTTCCTGGAGCTCACTTGGTAGCCCAGGCTGGCCTCGAACTCACAGAGATCCGCCTGCCTCTGCCTCCCGAGTGCTGGGATTAAAGGCGTGCGCCACCAACGCCCGGCCACTCAGCACCTTCTTAATGAGCCAATCCATCTTTGAATCTAGAAGCACTTGTCTTGGGCTGTATCCTGTCTCCCATAGACCTATCAGTTGATACTGTTTCTGTTCAGAGAATGTAGACATCTCTTGCTGCCCTCTAATCCATGCAGCCTCAGAGCCAGATGTTTGGCTTTTTTTCCTCTCCCATTTATTTTTTATTTACAAGGACAGTAATAGATGAGATGGTTAAGTATTTATTTATAAAGATTTACATATTAATGTTAAAATTGTGTGTGTGTGTGTGTGTGTGTGTGTGTGTGTGTGTGAGAGAGAGAGAGAGAGAGAGAGAGAGAGAGAGAGAGAGAGAGAGAGAGAGAGAGAGAGAGAGAGAGAGGAGTCTGTGCAAGTGTAAGTGTAGGTGACTGTGGAGTCCAGAAGAAGGTGTCAGGTTCTTCTGGAGCTGGAGTTACAGGCAGTTATGAGTCACTTAACATGAGTGCTAGACACTGAATTTGAATCCTCTGAGACAACACCACACTCTGAACAGTTGAGCCAGCCCTCCAGTCCTCATTGTCATCTTTAAAGATATAAATTCAGCCACTAATCTCATCCTTTAACAACTGTCTAGAAAACCTCAGCTTCCTTAGAGATCCGGGTCCTGCCTGCCTGTCTCCAACCTTCCTTCTGTTGTATCTCAAATATACTGGGCTTTAGTTGCCTGAATTTGGAGGCTCACTCTTGTTGTAGAAGCCTTTGCTTGTGTTGTTCTGTCTGACTGAATTGCCCTTTTCCCAGAGCAGAAGTCAGTGCTTTCTCCTCCCATTGTTTCAGCTCTGACACCATGTTTGAAGATTCTATGAGCATCTGACTGAAGTCCTTGTCTCCCATGGGCCTTCTCCCCAGCCACTTGCTTTTCTTTATAATTCTGTATTTTACCTCAATTTTCTTATCACAGCCTACCCTAGCTTACTCTGTCAATGCTATCATAGCGGAGATTTTATATATTTTTAATTGCTATAATTCCAACACAAGAACACACCACAGGCATTTGATGGAGAGTTGGTGAATGGATGAATGAGGTCTGTTCTTTTTTGAGATGGTGTTTATGATTGGTAGTTGCATATTCAGCTATTTAGGTCTAAACTAAAATATTGCAAAGGAGCCTCACTAGTAAGTATTCTAACTTATTTATTTTTTTAAGCAGGAGGCACAGAGCAGACAAAACACTCCAGATGTAATCTGAACCATTGCCCGGAACAAACCGTTGACTCTTGATTTCTTATCCTCTGAATACACTCTCTCTCTCAGTCGTCTGGCTATCTGATTGGGCACACTAGTCAGGGCTCTGGTCTCTGACCAGAGCAGTCTTAGCCCAAGGAGAGATAACTATTAAAAAACATTACCCCCTGGAGCCTCCCTCACCAACGATTGTTCCGTACCTGGCACTGGGAATGTTGCTTAATAGCCCATGACTTCTAGGAAATGCATTATTTAGAAGTTCTGAGAACAACACAGGCTTTCTCCCTTCCTCTTAGTTGCTCATCAGACTATTGTGAAGACACCATATACACAAGCTGCATCTGAGCTGGAGGTTTCCTCCCTAAGGCCTAGCTTTCACAATGCTGGGAGATGCTGTGTAGGCTACTAGGAGAGAAAAGGCATCCATCCGTCTTACCCATCTGTGAAGCTTACTAACCACAATATTAACTAACCAGGTGGTTTGTGCCAACCACTGTGGTAGTGTTATGACTATTATTAGGGCAACCAATCTCTCTATGATTTGATTTGATTTGAGGCCCACTCTGCAGAAGTGATTTTATATCTGTTACTATAAACCCAGTCAAAGATCCATGGCTGGGGAGATCATAAGCCCTGGAAGGAACTTATCACTGTTGTTAAGCTGAACTGACATGGCGTCAAACTGCTTTTTAAACATCTATGTTTATACCCATAGGCAGATACTACTCAGCCAAAATCAGAGAGACTTCTCTATACAAAGAATGGCTGTGGATATAGAGACTCTTGATTGCTCAGGGTGCTGAAAATAAGGGGCAGTTGAGTGCTGAACCCTAAACATGTAAAAAAGAGAAGACAGGGAGAAGGGCTGCAAAATGCAATCCTCTGAGCATGACCCAGCAATCATAATCATGTATGCATAGCAACTGTGCTTGCCTGCACTGTGCCTGCCTAGCCTACATAGTAACACTGGGCCTGTTAACAGCCATTCATGGACGGCAGAAGGCCTCATAGGGCCCTACCTGTTCATGCTGAACTTTTGACTATTAATGGATTCTAGGAGAGGATCATTTTCTTTAGATATGTGCACACTTACGAGCCCATCAAGTTGCTTCAGATAGTTCCATACCCATGGTCACACAGACTGCCCTGGTTAAACTCAGTGGGCCATAAAATGAAATAAAAATGTAAACATTGAAAGGGGTTTACAGGGAAGAGGTTGGCAGGTGTGGGAGGGAGATAAGCCAGGGTGGGGGTGAGATGAACCAGAATGCGTTTATATACATGTATAAATTGTCCAAGAACAAATTCAGTTCATAAATAGTTAAAAAGATAAATCCACATAATGTAAAGTCATTTTTGGTTGGTCTACTCAGAGATGCTCCCTCTTCATCATTCATCAAATCTTAGGGGAACTTGTCCCAAGTTCCCACAAAATATCTACCATCTTGTACTAGCAGCAGGTCTCTAAGAGCCAATAGGAAATGGAGCATTGGAGCTGGAAGCAAGAGGTACCTGTACAACTCATTCATTCAACTTTTTTTTGGTGTATCTACTATATGCCAAGGACTATTCTAGAACCTGGAGATATAGCTAGAGAAGACCCCTGTTCTTGTGAGTCTTATATGTGCATGAAGAACTGTGACAAAGGAATAACCAGATAATAAATTTTACAGGGAGTTAAATCAGCCTAGTGATGAATGGCCAATGGTTACTTTGGAATGTGTGGTGGGAGAGCGACTTGTAAGCTGAATCCTGAAGAAGAAGATGGATTAAGTTGTGAGTAAGAACAAGTAAGTCTGCAGGTGGGAATGAACTTGACTGGGTGGAAAGAACAAAAAGATGCCACAGACCAAAGTAAAGGGCTGGTGAGCAGAGAAAATGTCAGAGAGGTGCACAGAACCAGCCCTTAGCAAGTTACTTAGTTCTGAACTTGATTCTCAGTGTACAGGAGATGAGCTTGGACCAGCAGAGACAGAAAAGAGAAGCTATGTTCTCTGTGGATCTGGAGGTCTATTGGCTAGGTTACCTGCCAATCAATCTACTCCCTGGACTGCTGTGTGCCCACACAACTGCTGTGAGTTCCTGATCGCATGGGGGGGGGGGGGCGGGGAGAGGTAGGAAGATACCATTTTGGAGCCATTATCTGGGTCCCTCCCAATAATCTCCTATCATTCTTAAGCTATGTCAAAGTCCCAGCTCCCCCTGTCTTATAGGATTGTTAGAAACATCCCACTAAAGAGGCAGTGAATAAGATAATTATAGCTAGCACTATGTGTGTGACACAGAAAGTTCCCGGAACTTTTATATTCTCCCCCAAGAGAGAGTGCCGTAAGCACCATCCTCCTTTCATAGATTAGGAAAGTGAGGCTTGGGGAAGCAAGGGAAACTGGCTAAGAGTGCAGGTTATGCCCAGTAAAGAACTCCCGCTCTGTCAGTGAGGTGCCGGCGTCTGTGTCCTCTGTGTCCTTGACTGACGTTCTCCGTTCTCTTTTCAACTCTGGATGCAGCTGTTGGAGCCTGATGGCATTTAATTCCTTGCTTTCTTTTGCTTGGTCTTCATTATAGGGAGGCATCAATGATTGGCTCAAGCCTGGATGACTGTACCTCTTTGGCCGCAGGCAGGGAGCTTTCAGACCTGCTCAGCCAGTCTGGGCTCCCTGTCGTAGTCATAAACAAAGTATGGATTACTCCAGCCCCGTCTTTAGATATGTTTCAGTATTTGCAGCTGCAACAGCAGATAATTAGTTTGTTCTTAAACTGTGCGACACGATTAGTGTTTTCTGTGTGGTGTTGAGCAGATCCGCCTCACAGTCACAGCAGAGAGCTGCAGGTAGCAGCTAAATTTATACTTCTTCGGGAGAAGCCACACCTGATAATTACGGCTTTAAATTCCCTGCTGAAAATGAATCGACAAATCACCTTGGTCATTAACCAGGGCCACTGCAGGAGCACATGAACCTCTGCTAACAAGGAAGAAACCAGCACTGGCTTCCCAGGCAGGAAATGTGGATTTTGGGGGATGCTCTGCTACCTCCCCACCGAGATTTTGAAAAGACGAGAGAGCACGAGTGTTCCGGAGGACACTGTGTCCACAGATGGCATCTGCACATGCAGCAGCCATCTTGGACCCCGAGATACAAGGCTGAGCAGCAAAGGATGAGGGGAGAGGAGGATGAGAGGACCCAGGTTACCAATGCGGTTGTTGAGAGCAGAACTAGCCAATTGTGAAACTGCCTTGCTTCGAGACTTTGGGGAGCGGGATCTGAGAAAATAAGTCCCATTATTATTTAAACTACTTTGAGCTGGGATTTATGTTATCTGAAGTGGAAAGCAAACCAGTTGATATACTGGGCAATCATGAGGAGCAATTGAGACAGTGGCTATAAATTTTTTGGTTTCTTTTGTGTGTAGTCTGAAAATAAAGTGGTATTAATGGCTGAAGAGCCTTCAAGTTAGAATCTCCATTTTTGTGTCATGATCCATACCTCACTTGGCAGTAAAATGGTGACATTTTTGCTTGTGGGGGGAAAGATAGGGAAATAGAATATAGAAAGGTCAAAGATTTTGACATGTAGGACTGAAGTTGGAGGTCTTTACTGTCCCTTGCTGGGCACAAGGCAGACAAGTGGATAGGTCCCTTTCCATGCCTGCCAATTCATTTAAGGTAGTAAACTGAGGAGAATGTATGTCTTATCTAATTTGTTTTCCTTCTCTTAGAAATCATTATCTTTCTTGTCTGATGTCCAGGGTCTCATATGTTTTGCTCATTGAAAGTTATTAAATTATATCATAGACTTATTTTTATATAAAGTATTATGCAGTATGTAGTTATGTAATATATGTGTATTCTATATATAATTATACATTATATACATAAACATATAATGATAGAATAATAATGCCTTTCCTAATAGATTATACTTTCTTACTGTGAAAGAAATTTTTAGTTTCCTATTGTATAAATGTACACACCGTGTGTAAGCACACAATTATGTAATGTAGGGCAGAATTAGTAGAATAATAACGTCTTAGTAGCTTACGCATTCAGGCAGAGCTTGTGTTGTGAAGGAAATAGCATGGTTTTCCACTAAGAGAGTTTCCAGCTGGCAGGGTGTGGGGGTGTGTGCAGGGCTATCTCCTCCCTGCCTCTGTAATCACATCTTATAGACGGCCACTGCAGTGAGAAAGGTTGGCATTTGGGGGATTCTGGGCATAGATCCAGGAGATTAGTGTTGCCCGAGTCCAGCTCAAAACGCTGTTACCAGAACCAGGGTGAAAACGGACTCAAGATAACATCTGTTCTAATTTTACCTCTCCCTAACCCTTGAAACTAATTTCTGAATAATGATGGGTAATTTAGAAATGAATGTAATTGTGGCTTTCATTCCCGACAATAAGGGGATAAGTAGGTTCCTCTGTGATTGGGAACAAGCAGAGGATGGTCAGGCCTGCCTGCTGGCCAGGTAGGGAAGCTTCCTTGAGACTTGTCTGCTACTTCAAACTTGGGGGGAGGGGGACTCTCTGTCCCATCTTCCCAAAGTGACAGTACGGAAGAAATTAGCCAAAGTAATGCTATTTAAAAACCCTTTCATCTCTGAGACACTTTATAAATTACTGAGGGCAGAGAACTGTCAAGTTTGACATGGACAGGATTAAATGATCCCACCCAGTGGACCAGCTCACTCAGCTACCCGGGGAAAACACTGTGGTCCAATAGCAAAAATGGCTGGTTCTTCGTTGTTCCTTCCTTTTCTGCCTTGCAGACTGCGCACTGTGGCTTGACAGTGCCCCTGTCTAAGGAGTGGAGTCATCCCTCAGCCTGTAAATCTGGACTGGCCTCCTGCAGAAATCTGGGTAAAGGAATACAATGGAAGTGATGGAAATGGCCTCAGGAAGCCCTGGGTACTTCTATTCTTATTTCTGGAACCCTTAGTGATCCCAGGTCAGTCAGCTTGGTCTAGTCTGCCTGAGGCTGATGTGAGCTATTCTCAACCAGCAGCACCCCACTGAGCAGATAGGAGACAATTGCTCAAGACCAGACTGCTTCCCAGCTAAACCCTAGGCAAAGATACTGCCTTGAAAACCAGAAACGAAACACATTTCTTTAAATGACTAAGTTTTTGTGTGGCCTATCTTACAGCAATAGAGACAGATCAACTTTTTTTTTTCAAAATGCACATTGTTTTTGTTAATAAAGACTGCTTTTAAATATGTATGTTTCCCAGATGTGCACCAAAGCTAGGGAGAATTTATGTTGAGTAAGGGATCAGAAACATGGGTTTTGCCAGCCTATATATAAGAACTGCATTAGCAGGAGAATTTCTAGAAAAGCCCTGGGCAGCAACTGCTTAGGAGACTGCCCTTTGAATCCACTCTGAGCATACTTAGTTCTAGTGAGAACGTGGAGGAACAGGCCTTATCATACTAATGGGACTGTGAATAAGTACAATCATTTTATTCATTAAATAATTAATTATTAAAATATACCCTGTGGTCAGGCTCTGTGATAAGAGATGGAGTTATCAGTTGAAAGCATACAGTTTCTGTCCTCATGTGACCCATAGTTTATAAGAAATAACAAACCAAAACTTAATTATGAAACCAACTCAGACATAAAAATAAAACATCAGAGAGGGATTTGGCAATATGTATCAAAGGTTTTAACTTATTTTTAGTTTTTGGTACAGTGATTTCTCCACTGAAAATATATCCTAAAGCAATGATTCAAAATGAAAAAAGTAAAGATCTTGTTTTTAAATGTTCCTCTTTATGTATAATAATATAGGAGAACTATGTCAGTCCACATTGTCAAGTTTGTTATGATATATCCACTAGCTAGGAAATTAGATAGCCGTGAAAACTGATCATGAAGAACCTATCAAAACAAAATGATTATGGCATATGCCAAAAAGGGCACAGAATACAAAAAAAAATGTATCTTCAGTAGTGTTAACACTATTTAACAAAATAAAAGGTTCTGGATAAAATGTTCTTAATATTTATAGTGGTTTATTATCAAAGAAGCTTTTTTTTTATTTATCTTCAGCAGACAGAGACCATTAATGAAATCTACAACTGGTCAGTATGCAGAGAACAACTGACTGTATTTCACAACCCAATTGTGTTATACATTTATAACACAATTCCTACACCCAAGGTTCAGGGAACATTGTGGAAAGGGAAAAGGTGGGAAGAGCCTAAGAACCAGAGCACCAGGAAGTCTGCTTAGAGCTTGTGTCTTCTAAACGACAGAGAACTGACCCCATGAAATCTCAACAATATGGCTGCTTAAACAAGATTTACACACCGGAAATACCAGTTGACATGCCAACATGGGTAGGTGAGACATCTCACAAGGCTCCACCCCTAGATGAAGTCACAGGCAGTTAATGGCTGCTAAGAAAGAGAGAATCAGTCTTCAAGGAGGAGCTTCCTGATAGGCTGTCTAATCCCAATGGATCAGTGCTAAACACATACACATATGAGCAGCATTAAATGGACATAGCATTACAGCTCAGAGTGTTGATGTGTTGACATGCACTGTTCTCATACTGGGGCATTAGCTGAAGCTCCTGCATCCTGGGCTGCATCCTTTGCTCAGCTCTGTGGTAATGTCTCAGGTGGAGGGAGCGTTTCTCTCTGCTCCTGGAACCTTTCAGTCTTCCAAGGTTCCTTTGCCTCCAGATGCTGGTCCTATCATCTGCTTGTTATGTGGCTTGCACGTGTTAATTCACTTCGGTCAGGCTCATTCTCTTTTTCTGTACTGGGGGCAATGACATATGCTTAATTGTTAGGGAGGGTGCCAGGTCGTATTTTTTAAGGATGGCAATACTAGTCTACACTCTACCCCACATATTCCTCCTATGCTGTGGACTTGTCACATCCGTGATGGGTGGTGAGATCTGTGCTTCCCTTTCGTGAACTTCGTAAAACCTATGAGCTTGTTTTGATCAACAGACTATGTATGGCACAGGTGACCCCAGAACGCCAGGCCAGGAGAGGTAATAGAGCCTAGCACTGACTTGGGATGTATACCTTGTAGCCTTGTGCTGACCTGAAGCTGGACCTGCAGGTGTGAGAAAGATCACATGGAGAGAGCACATGGAAAGTCCAAGTATGTGCTCCGGGTGATCCACTTCCTGGTGCCTGAGTCTTCCCAGGCCAGGAGACAAGCATTTGAAACCTACTGGAAGAGTTCAGCCTTCTTGATGCTCCGTCTGATGTTGAATGGATCAGAAATGAATGTTTCCATTGACCCTTGTGCTCTACCCCAAATTCTGCAGCAGATTGTTATATTTTGAAGCTATGGTCTTTTGGGGTGGTTGATTACGTGGTCATCCATTGTAGGGCATATGAATGGGTCCAAAGCATTTGAAGTGGTAAGATTTAGGCATACCTGAATTCAAGACTTGGAATTCTGACTTTTCTGTTTGTTTTTGTTTTTAGAGACAAGGTTTCTCTGTGTAGCCCTGCCTGTTCTGGACCTAGCTCCGTAGACCAGGGTGGCCTCGAACTTGGAGATCTACCTGCCTCTGCCTCCCAAGTGCTGGGACTAAAGGCGTCCACCACCACTCCTGGCAGATTCTAACTTTTATAAATCAGAACCAGAGGTTCCCAAGTTACTCCTTGGGAGGTAGATTTTAACCAATTCAAGAGCTACTAACCCACAGGAATGCAAAACTCAGTTCAAAACACACTATAAACTGACGCATTTTCATGAGACTATTAAAAAAAATGAGCACGTGTTTAATTTTCTTAGGGCTTCCAAAAACAATAAGAAAGTCTTTGTGTCAAGCCATGTGTGTGGAATATCTGTCTGGAGTCCAAATCTGTCCTTAACTCAGCTAGTTGAAGGAAAATTCTTTTGTTTCATTGAACCTGGGGCCAAAGAAAACTGCTGGCTTCGAACAATGGCCCCTTGTCATGTGCCCCAAAGAGCAACACAGTGTAGTGGTCACTGAGTACACCAGGGCATTCCCTCCACCATCCCCAATAAGTCACCTATTTTTTTTTTAAATATAGGTCTTGGCTGTACTTGACTTCAGACTTTCTGAATACTGAGTGTCAGGGAGAGATGAGGAAAATGTGCAAAGTGAAGACGTTAAACATTATTTAAGCTCAATTTATTGAACTGGAGTTGTTCAAAACTCGACAGCTCAAGCTCTTTGTTTCCACACAAGATTAGTGGAAATCTAAGTGAAAGAATGGGAAGAATGGGGGTTTACAGGGCTCCTGGTAAAGCAGAGAGGAAAGCAGAAGATGCCCCTCTCTGAGTAAGCGTCACACACCCTGCTGCTTGCCATTTCTCATTTAAAACTTGCCTTTGAAAGTATACAAAACCCAAAGGAAACCTGTGAGAAGAATTTACATGCTCTCAACACACACACACACACACACACACACACACACACACACACACACACA
>CABHPR010094813.1:0-18831 GCA_902168415.1 Peromyscus melanophrys
AATTTCCTCTGAGCATAATGGAGCAGATGCTTTTTTTCTTTGCATAAGCTGTAGGTCTTCATGTTTACCACTAGAGGGCTCACTTCCAAAGCTAATTGTGATCTGGTAATCGTTCCTAATAATTTGGTAGTAGAAGGTACATAAGGATAACAAGATGTTATTTGAAGCTTAATGTTTAATTCCTGATTTCTCACTATCCTTATTTTGTTCCGCTTTTAATATGACACAAGAATAGTGCTTCAGAAAATACTCAATTTTAATATGAAGGGGTGTGTGTGTGTGTGTGTGTGTGTGTGTGTATGCATGCCTGGGGGGGCCAGATATTACTCTAAAGATACTGAATCATAAGTACCAATTTCTGGTTTAGTTACCAGTCTGAAGCATATGACCACACAATAAGTCCCTGGACTTACTTATCATGTTTCTAAAAAATCTTGAGATTTTTATTTTGTTTATTATGTTGAATAAAAATAAAAGTCAGAGCATTTTTTATTACCTTACAATTAGTGATCTATAAGTTTTTTCCCCTGAGACAGGGTTTCTCTGTGGAGCTTTGTGCCTTTCCTGGAACTCACTGTGTAGCCCAGGCTGGCCTCGAACTCACAGAGACCCGCCAGCCTCTGCCTCCCAAGTGTTGGGATTAAAGGCATGTGCCACCACCACCCGACTATAATTTGTTTTTAACCTTAGTAAAAGGATATGTTTTTATAGCAGCTGTGTTTTGTTACAGAGGCATCCCTTTTTTTATATGTTATTTATTTATTTATTTATTTATTTATTTATTTATTTTGGTAAACAAGAGGTCTGTTAATGAATATGGCTGGTGGTAGAGAATAAAGAATATTTACTAAATCACATAGAGATTACTTCACAAGCCTTAAATTGAGCAAAATGTAAACATTGGGTACTTAGAAATAAATACTATATTATATAACATGCTTACATTTTGCCATAGATAATGAAATGAACAGCAAATACCTATTACTTGAACTTAGAAGGCTGGTGCTTCATTTTAATATAGAATGTTAATATGGAATACAAATCCTGGTAAGAATGTACATCACCACCAATGTCTTGTTTCCTAAAGCAAGTTAGTTTATTTTGCTTTCTTTATATGAAAGCATACTTTATTTATTTATTTATTTTCTGAGACAGGTGTAGCCCTGGCTGTCCTGGAACTTGCTCAATAGACCAGGGTGGCCTTAAACTCAAGAGATCCGCCTGACTCTCCAGGGTGCAGAGATGAAGGTACCACCACACCCAGATGAAAGCAGACATTATTAAATACTTTTGTATCTCCATGTAGGCATGAGAAACCTAGTAAAAAAGTATGAGCCACCCAGGTCTGAAGAAGTTGCTGTTCTGAAACAGAAATTGGAGCGATGCCATTCTGCTGACCTTGCACTTAATGTGGTGACGTAAGTAGGCATGACCTAAAAGTTATGTTCACAAAGTCATTGAGTTCAACTGTTATTTAAATTACTTTACTGGTACAAAGTGTGTTAATCTTAGGACCTAAATTATAATCAGTTGAGTATAGTTTTTGCTTATGTTGGAAGTTGATATTTCAATTGAATATACTGGTTTTCCTTGTGTTGGGAGTTGAACCCAGAGCCTTGTCCATAGGCCAGTGCGCTGCCTGTCCTACATTTGCAGCCTGGCCTGTGTGTACATTTCTAGTGGGAGGAAACACAAGGAAGAAATGTTTGGCTTTCCTCCTACAGTTCTGATTCTGATCATTCCTGTGTAACTTGGCTTGCTTTTCCACTTTATGGAATTACTGAGAGTCAGTCTTCCTGTGAGATCCTTAAACTTTTGTTTCTTTACCAACCTGATAATTGGTTTGAGAAACAAGTATACTGTTTTAGACTTAATTTTTATAAACTAGTAAGGAAACTTGGCTCATTTCTGTTTGATGAAACATTGTATCAGAGAACAATAAAATGTACTCTTAGGTTGCTTTGTGTAAGTATAAGAGCATACTTAATGTCTCTTAATTTATAGGCTAATGTGGATTTCACTCTAAAAATCTATGTTATGTTCTGTATAAAAGATCTACCGAAACTTAATTTTTAAGATGTAATGCAAGTAAAAGAATTAGTTTTCTGTGGACTGACTCTACAGTTCTATTATTTATTAACATGCAATAGGAATTAGATATGGCATATATATATATGTATGTATTTATGTGGTATTTTGATATCTATGATTAGTGAAGAAGTAATAACAAATATGCATGGAAAACTGAAGAGCATACCAAGGCCTTCAGCGCAAGGCAGCTATGCCTTAACTCCTTAACTGTAGTTGCAGTAGAGAACTACTCAGTGGCTGTACAAAGTGCAAAATGTCAGACTGTTGTTTTAAAGCTGTGGCTTCAAAGCACGGCTTTGTGTAAATCTTGAAATTGGTAGGTTTCAGTAGTAACCAATATCAGAAAGCTATAAAGGAAGTTAACCTATTGGTGAGTAAAAGTTTTGTAGCACTTAACTGTGTTCTTACGTTGATTTTGAAATGTGCAAACAAGGTCCCACACCCACCAATCTAGCCCCTCCTGTTTTGTCTAGAAGTAGAGTTACCAGAACATAGAATGCCCATGATTTACGTACTTCTTGTGTCTGTTTTCATTCTAAGGCAGAAGAGTTAAGTGGCTGTGGCAGAAACTCTATGTGTGGGTCTCCCTCCTCCGCAGGCGTCCTTGGCCACCAGTCCACGAGGGAGGAGGGAACAGAAGCAGGGAGCAGGGTTCAGATGGCTGTGAACATGGAACGGAAGTAGCCTTCAGTGTTACAGCTCACCTTTATTCCAGAGTAGGAGAGAGAGGGTGGGAACGGCAGCATGCTCCTAATCAAACAGCAGGAGCAGGATACTCAGTTTTCATATGGGCAGCAGGCAGAGTGTGTCTGCAGGGATCTGTGTCAACGGTCACATTTGAGATGGGTCAGGCTAAGTCTAGAGGTATCCAGGGAGGGAGGGAGCCCTGCTGGAAAGGGAGTCCTCCATTTTGCGCCGAGCCCAGAGAGGTATCTGGACATGGTGGACTGCAGCTATAAGTTCAGGGTACTCCAACATGTGTGGACTGCAAACCCTGAAGTACTTACTAATTTGTCCTCCTAGTTGGACCACTCAACTATTAATTCTGTTCTAGTTAATAATGGAATGGGTCATAATCCAAAATTCCTAACTGACAGTTTATATTTTATTCTAAGTTGCCATTTGCTTTGCACTCTGCCAAGGAAAGTCTACATACATTCCTGTGAAAGTGTCTTGAATACATTTCTTTGTATAGGAAGGACTTAAAAAAAATATTACAGACATAGATTTTTATAAAATACAACCAAAGTTTCTACAAAGTAAAACAGACTTAAAAATACAAGTTCAAATTTTATTAGATTCAGTGGTCAAAGTTAGTCTGTCAAATTGCTATATAGTTAGTTTCTAAGTACAGAGTGTCTGTTCTGCTCATCTCAGTGCAGGCTGGAAACAGTTCATGAACAGCACCAAGTAGCACGACCTCAGCACAAAGCATTTGTTTTCCTTGATCATTAAAATGTTTGCCTTTAGTTTTCACTATACAGTAACTGTATTCTTCTGTCACTCATTGAGTAAAAACCAAAGTTCCCTTTAATCAAGCTGCAAATCTCAATCATGGCTCCAGAATAACTTACCAGATGGGTCTACCGTCTGCCAACTTTTTCTGTGTATAAATGCATGAAATACTTTGTGTGTCACTGTGTCCACATCATGCATTTAACACTGCTAATCTTTTACTCCTGCCAGTTTGAGTGAAAAAAAAAAAAGTGTCACCTTGATCATTTGTATTTCCCCAATTACTGTGAATATTATGTTTCTAGGTTTGATAGCCATTTGAATTTCTGTTTTCTGCATTGGTTCTGGTATTTTATAGTACTTTCTATATTCTCATCTTTAAAATTTTTTTGATAGTTATCCTAGTTTTTTTATATTTTTTCTTATATTATTGGTACTTCTTTAAATAAATGCTTATGAAGGATTTTTCCCCTAATATTAGTAATTTTGCCTAGTTTGCTTTTGAATATTTTATGGTTTTCTTAGAAATACAATTTTTTTTTATCACAGATAAACTCAAGGTGAGACCAGTTTTTAAATCCCATTTATTGGATTGATTGATTGATTGATTGATTGATTTTGTTTAAGTACAGATGGAAGTGGGTGCCTGTATGTAGGACAGAGGACAGTAAGCAAGCGTCACTTTTCTTTTTCCATATGGCTTGGGGGAACAAACAGGTCATCTGTCTCAGTATCTAAACCCACTGAACCTGTCGCCTAAGTGTGGAGCCACTTTTGTCTGTCTGCTTTAATCACTGATGTATGACACCACACTCTTAACCATAGCTTTTATAGTGTGCCATTTATTGTTCCTAGGCAAGGTCTTGTTATAAGACCTAGTGGGCCTCCAGCTCTGAATCCTCCAAGTATTCACATTGCAGGTGTGGACCACCACTGGGCTCCACTTTAGTGTGTGTTTATGATTACTAACACTTTTTCCCTCTAGACTCTTTGCTATGTTTACTTGAGGCAAGGTCACTGTGTGGCCCTGGGTTATCCCAAAGTCTCAGTAGAGTCACTAGTACTGAGTTCTATAGCTATACTCAGCCTCTTCTTTTCATCTTTGCAGGTTCTTGCTACACTGGATTGAGTACTGCTTTCATAGACACGACCCCTTTCCAGTTATTTATTTAGTCCTATTCTTCAGTAGAGATCTCTTTCTTTTGGTTTTGAAGATTTGGGTTGTAGCTCACATAGCCTTGCTAGTTCCTGGTTTATAGTTTTGTTGCCACTATCAGTTTTGCTGATTGCTAATTGCTTAATTATAGGAAGAAGAGGAAAGGCTATGAAGATGATGACTATGTATCAAAGAAACCCAAACAAGAAGAGGTATGTTTACTCTTAAATGTATAGTTTATACAATTTATTTTACATTTTCTGGCATGACTTAAGATGTACTGTTCTGGAGTATTATAAGATTACAGTCAGGTGGGGCCATGAATGGTTTAAACAGTGTCCTGCTATGTAGCCCAAATTGGTCTTGAACTCCCAATCCTCTTACCTCAGCCCTCCAAGTGCCAGGACTACAAGTACCTCTGAAGTTTGAATCATTTTTTTACTCACCCCTTTATGTACAGTCTGAATTAAAAACAAACTTTTATTGAAGGATTTATTTTGGGTAACAGTTGAGGGTGATTAGAATCCATGGCAGGGGAAGACATGGCAGAGGGCAGGAGCATGTGGGGCAGTTGCTTGTTACACATGGTGTTGACCAAGAAACAGAGTACATTGTTTTTTAAAGGATTTGTTTTTTTACACTACTGTATGAGCCAATTCTAAATCCTGAAGAATCCTTCCTATATTAGAAGGCAGTGGTGCAAAATTTAATCTCCTATTCTCCAAGGATTCTTCCCTTGCCTTATCCCAGGCTTTAAAATTGTGTCTACAAGTCCAAGATAAATAAGCAAAGGCAGAAGGATAGCCTTCATATCACTGCATGGAGTAAGCAGCTGAGAACATGTCATCCCAATCAAGTGCTGGACTTAGTAGCACACTCCTGTAGTCCTAGTACTTGGGAGGCAGGAGGATCCAAGGCTGGCTGCAGCCACAGGAGACATCTCAAAAAAACAGATCTACAGTAGACTGTTGTCAATCAGCATTTTCTTAAAGCAAGGTACAAACAACTTGCTCACTGCTTCATTGTTTCCTTACCACCTTTTTCCCCCTAGGAGGAATGGACTGATGATGACCTGGTAGACTCTCTCTAACCTTTTGAAGTCACAACGGCAGTGCTAACGAATCAACAGAAGTAGGAGGCGGCATGTCTGACATTTAAGTAGTACAATGTAAAACATCAAAATATATTAAACTTTTCTAATTATATTTTTTCTTTGTGACTGCTTTATATAACTTCAAAAGAGGCTGAATGCCACCTACTTTGGATATTTGTAACTCACTAAGATTAGTAGCAAACCTTGTCCTCCTATGGTGGCCAAATTCAAACTACGGTGCACTCATATTATTTTGAACAAAATGTAATTAAAGAAGTCTGTCCATTTAGAAGAAATACAGAAAAACAAAACTTAGTAAACTTTAGAAGTGCTAAGGAAATAGGTTTTATTCTCCAGAAGGTCTTACAAATGGCTTTGCAAAATGTTTCTTCAATAGACTGAACTATGGATGAATTACTATGAGCTGTAGAGTGTATTGGGCAGTTATTTAGTGCTGAGGCACTAAATCTTACTCTAAGCAGTTACTGACATCTGGGTTCAAGTAAAATATAATTTTTGAGTCTAGAGAAAAATCTTAAATTACTAAAGATAAGTGGTAGCAAATTCAGTTTTATCTTTAAATGACCATCTCCAAGTGAATCCACACAAAACAGGCATTATGGTCACTAGGAATTTATAGAGTAAATACACTCAAAAGTTTAAAAATGAAATTAATAAAAAAACTCAATATGGAATTAAATTACGTAGGTATGCCTCTATTTTTCTACAACTTTAGTAAACTGTACCTCAGTGTGCTACTTTCCCAAGTAGAGAATGGGGAAAATGATGATGCCTACTCTTGGTAGAATTATTCCCAGCAGTGCTTGGCATGCTAATATGTACTTGCTGTGTATTAATAACTGTCTTAATGTGATAAGTAGTAGATAGTACAGTTAGGACCAAAATGCAGGTATGTATGTATATTAGGCCAGTGCTTTGTTTTGGTGCTTTTGGATTTTTTTTTCTTTTTTTTTTTCCTGGAAAACTGGCTTGAAGAAATTCTGAGAAACTCTACTACCTCAAATGTAAATCTACCCAGCTTTACATACTCGAGGATACATTTCCTAGGAGGGTAGGTAGCATTTTAGTTCTGTCTTAAAAATGTGGTGACATTTATGTTAATGTTTATCTCCATATGTATGTTCATCTCTAATAATTATTTTTATGGCTTGAGTTTCTGGTTTGTTTTCTTTCTTTCTTGTTCTGGAATAAAACTTATAAAGTGTAATGCTTTATAATAGAATGAAAACCAAAGCTTATATGCCCAAATGTAGTTCAAGTTAAGCAACTATAGACAGAATTGCAAATGCTCACAGTTTGTCTCCTGTTTCTCTTTCAGATCACTAAAATCACTAAAGTTTGGCATCAGAGCAAGGTCTCACATGTACCTCTGAAAATTTTCTGCCCAGCCCTATTAAAAAAAAAAGTTTCAAAGATTTTATTTATTTCACCACTAAACACCTACCTACTACTGCAGGGCCAATGAAGGTAAGTAACAAGTTTCCCACTCCAATTTAAGACACAAACATGTCAGTAAAACATAAAAATGAAGATAAGTCTTTCAGATTTCTTTTAAAATAAACGGTAAAAAAGGAAAAGCATGTCTGGAATGGCAGATAGGCCATCATGGCTGACACTCAAGTACAATTAATGAGGATAAACTAAAATGCCTTAGAGATTGGACCTCGGCCTGCTTTTGAAAGTTCTTATCTACATTAACCAGTCGGTAGCCCTTCCACCTTATAAACCAAGGAAATGAGATGAGTTACTGTCATAGTGCAGCCAGGAACAGGAACTGTAGTGGGTTCCAGAGAGAAAGGGATTACAGTGAGGACAAAATTTTGTTTTATTTTTGTTATCACAGTTAACCTGATTGAAGCTATGTTAAGGACAGTAAATTACCTGTATGGCTGCATTCAGCCCTACATTTAAGCTAGGGATATCTCTCAATGGTAACATCAAACATCTTTTTAAAGAATCCATTGAGGCCTCTTCAGTTTGTTCCTCAGCAAAGGGAAATAAACCCTTGAGTGCTTAACATCTTTCACTGTATACAATATCTCTGAGGAGTGCAACCAACTGTTTTTAGAATCTAGGCCTTCAGAAAAACATCTTATTGAGGGAACTTTTTTTTTTTTAATTAATACCTTCCTTGGTTCTTTTTAAACAAACAAACAAACAAAAAAACCTTTTTGATTACTAAGGATACTCTGCTACACGTTTTTAAGTCTTGTCTTCAGCATAAGACATGTTGCTTAACAAGTTGTACAATGAGTGAATAAATGAAATCCTTTATGAAAGTAACAGTAAAAATCCTCCTGGGCCTTGTTCTGGTATTAAAGCTTGAACTATCCCTAAAAGTGGAAAAAAATTATAATGAAGTTAAATAGTAAGCTGATTAATTATGCAAGCTATCCCTCAGTTTATTTTAACTTAACCCTTGGGAATACTTCACAAAAATACAAACACAGGATCAGATGAAACTATACAAACTAAATTATCCAGCAGTAAAAACAAGTACAAGTTCAAAGATGTGTAAGTTGTTAAGTGGCTGAGGAGGTTGTCTGCATAATCAAAGCAGTAACAAAAAGTCATCTTAGGACAGACACAAGTATTCTAGCAGTTTGCATCAGTAATCTATAAAATGGTCAAATGGGGAACATGCATTGATTGGTACAATGACCACAATAATATTTATTGAGTTTAAACTATTTACTTTTGTAAACATTTTAACAAAACCATGAGATCTAAATACAGTCTTTGACAATTCCAACAAAATAAGTGGTATGTTTAAAAAATAAAGCTGATGAGCATAGATTCATCCATTCTCTATATTGTCTTTTACAGTTCCAGGAAGAATAGCACAGTATTTTTAGAAAGTATACAGCAAGATTGTTCCTATTACAATGTCAAACTCTGGAAACTGTAAATACAAATAAATTCAGTGAACAGTCAAATGGTCATAATTGTAAGAAGGACAAAATTACAGTAAGAACAGTCTGCAATCCAGTTAAATTCTGTTGTCAATAGGATGCGTTTTTCTTGTCAGTTGATTTCATAGTTCATTTTCCAAGAGACAGTAAAACTTTGGCAATTGGATATACTGAAAATATATTTTCAAAGTTCAAGACATAGCTTTTTTTTCTTTTGTGAAAGTTGATCTGTACACCAAGGCTCAGAGTTTGGTAAAAATTCCATGTGGAAAAAGTGCAAATATTCTGCACAGATAGCTTACAAAGGTGCTGGTTGTTACTGCCAGCAGAATCTTGGTTTTTTGTTTGCATAGCTCACACATCACTGGAATGTGGAAAGGTGTGCTACTTTCTCTCTCTCTCTCTTTCTTCTTTTTTTCTTTTTTTTTCTTTTTTGGCAAGAGCAAAGGAGACAATGTGAATTACCATGTTGGACGTGCTGAATCCATGCAGATCACCAGGCTGCTACCTGACATCATTGGTTTTTGTATACTGGTTTTGTTTTTGTTGAAGCAGTTCAGTTATAGCCAAAAGCTTTTTCAGTACATGCTAGACACAAGGAGAAATAGTGGAGGGGAGAAATCACTATGCAAAGAATCTAAAATTTCAAGATAGAAATTTGGATTTAATAAAAACTACAGTAAAGCAATGGGATTCTTAACGTACTAGCATTTCTACTCATTACATGAAACTGAGTTCTGATTATTTCAACTGAGTATTGAAGATCTTAAACTAAATTTATCATTTAAAACCTTGGTAATAAACTACTGTAATGTTTTCCAACTGGAGCTCTATTATTTAAGCTGTTTTTTAAACTTAAGGAAAAAAAAGTGAGGATTCTCAGGCTAATGAGAATCCATAATTGCTGTTTTAATTTCTTTTGTGAAATCTCTGCCAGACAGGAAAACAGTGCAGTGTTACCATTTACTGCCTCTGAACCATGAAGAAATTAATCAGATTTAGGATGTGTGTGTCTTGATTTATACTTCCCCTATGCCTTTCTCCCCATTTAACTTCAACACTAGGTCAATTAAAAACCTTTCCAGTTCTAGTCCTTTTGAATAGACCCCCATATCTGTTGGTATGGACATCAGAAATCTAATATGGACTACTGTTTTTTTTAAGGTGTGAGCTATGATACACACTGACTTGAATCACTATGAGGTATCATCTGTAGACATTTTTCAAATTTCCCATATACTTCTGTGTTTCACAAGTACACTCATTTACTTGATGTGAGAGTAACTGAAAGAGTAACACACCTCCCTCCTGACAGTAACTCATGTACCATTATACGGTATGAACATTACCATTTTGTAAAGACCTACCTGCTGTGCACCGCGCTCATTACTGAGTGTTCTCAGTTCATCTGAATGAGCTACACAGATCTCATGCAGGGCTGCTAAGTCACGAGACAAGTCAGTTCTAGAATGTTCTGTAGTGTCCGGAAGTTCAGGTACATTCTTTAAGGGAATCATAAAACTGCATTTAGAAATAAAAATCCTTGTATTCTCTTCTAAAATTATCCTAACTAGGTATAAAACATTAATTGTTTAAGAATTTTTATTCAAATAATTTTGCTAAACATAGCTTTTAGAATCAGGTTCCATACTCTTCCATAGGATGATAGTATCATGAGTTGATTTTTTTTTCTTTTTAAATTTAGAGCATATGTCAAATTAATAGTATTACTGTCAGTTGCTGATTTGGATTACTACAACTTAAATAACTAGACTGAATACCACTAGGACACTCTAAATTGACCAGCATCTAAAGAGAACTACATTATGAAAATATAATAAAGATTTACTTTGTAGTTTCTGTAGACTGCTCAAGATAAAAATGTGGGATCACTGGACATTATAGTGTTTAAGGTTCATGGAGTAACTTAATCATCATAGTAAGTGTATATTACTATATTATACTAAATGCCTATATTCAGGCCTTAAAGTTAACTTGTTGAATCTTAGATGTATTCCACTTTTTAGTGGTAGTGATTGTTACACATTCCTAAAAGTTGAAGGGCATTTTAGTTTTTTGGAGTAAAGAAATAACTCTAATACATTCATTTTAACTGGATCATTTATTTGCTAAGTGACTTGATGAATAAAAGATTACGAGATAAAAAACAATACAATCTTGCTTGCCTTCACAGAGCTTGAAGGTTAGTAGAAAGGACACAATTCAAGGAAAACTGACCAACTGTATTTTTTATTAGAAATACTCCTAATGGAAACTTCACAGGAGTTTACTTAGGATTTTTGGGCTTACTTGCAACCCCATTTCTTTCTTTCTTTTTATTTTTTGGCTGAAGTGTTGTGGTGGTAATTGATATGTGCTTTGAACTGAAATACATTAAATGCATTCTAAAACATAGACAACTCAGCCTCGAACACCTGGCTCAGCTCACATATACATGTTATTTTAGGCTATTTTCCTCTGGGTACACACACTACATGATGACTATATTTACTTTAAAATTCATTCAGTCCTTGAAATATATATATTTGAAATGATATAGAAAATTTAATTTTCCTATTTAGGGTTTCAGAAATTATACATGTATTTAATTTTGTGTCACAATTTTATTTATAAATGCTCAAATGAGGCATTACACTACTTCATCTAGTTCTAACTTTAGGTTCCAATCTAACTGGCTTCAAATCTTATTTTAGCTACAACTTAAAAGACTAAATACAATAGCTAAAGGATAATGAAGACAGCCATATTTAAAATATGACTGGTTGAAAGCCACGTTGTGTATGCTTGACATAAGCCATTTATGTAAGAATAAAGGAAAAGAACATTTTGCATAGAAAAGATTTTATTTTGAAGTTCTGTTTTTAAAAGCTAAAGGTTGTTGCTTATATGGTTAAATGTGGAAATTATATACATACCCCAAGTTCATCTAAAAACATGATCATGCGATGTTTATTGCTTTTGATGAATGGATTGACACCTTCCATATAAGGTTCCTAAAAAATTAAAAATACAGGCCTCATATGCCTTACAAAAACTTTTACAACAAAAACTATACATGTAGCAAGAATTACTATATGAAATTTTCCTAATATGAACAGCTATATGGTGGAGATATTTAAATAAAAAGAAGTTACAAATTAAAAATCATTTAACATCTAGCTTGGCAGACACAAATTTTTAATATGTATATTTAGAATGTGTTACTGATAAATTATGAAGAACCCAACATATTGTAGGGAGTTAAAATACAGCAAAACCAGAACTTCCTATAGTTGCAGTAGGGTAAAATATGCCTTGGGTTTCAGGTAAATTCAGAAGATAACCCATAAATGTTAACTAAAATCCTAACCCACTATAGTTTGTTACAATTTATGGTTAGCACAGTCTCAACAATGATTCAATCGTAATTCCAAAGATGCAGACATGAAATTTCTAAGAAAAATAATGAAACGTAAAGAGGATTATTTATGGGGTTGGACAGATGGCTTTAAGAGCATTAAGAGCACTTCCTGCTCTTGCAAAGGACCAGGGTTTGGTTCCCAGCACCCATATGATGGCTCATAACTGTCAGTTCCAGGGAATCTGGTGCCCTCATCTGGCATAGATGGCAACAGGCACACACCAGTGTACTTATATGCATGCAGGCAAAACAGTCATAATAGGAAATAAATCTTTTCTTTTTTTTTGGGGGGGGGGGGTAAGGAAATAAAAGAAAAATGACTGAATTTGGCAAGAAATAATAATAGGCAATTGCCTATTTAGGCAAAAGCCTAAAATGTGTAATTATTAATCACACCCAAAGTTTAGGAAGAGTCTGAAAGGAACTATAGAGAGAATACATTACACACCTGACAGAGGACAGCACACTAACTAGTGGTCGGTAAAAGAGCAATACGTATTTGTGAGTTGGGCAAGGAGTTTGGTACAAACTAAGTTACAAAAGTAGGTAATTATATTCCAGTGTTTTCATAGCATACTGTGTTTTGAAGATTATGTTGATTGTGAAATAAAATAACCATTTAAAATGTGATCAATGAATTTTAAGTATCAAAATATTTTTACCTTGGCTCCAAATTCCACAAGGTTTGCTAAATTTTGCACAGACTTAGCCACTAATGTCAGTGTTCTTGCAGCAATAGGAGATGGGGAATCTAGAAGAGAATTGGGTACAACCAATGACTCAGATAAACCATTATAAATTTAGCACTTTTAGTTTTTCTGTACTGTTAAATACTAACAATCCTTTACTTAGGATATATTCATAATAATCCTCAAAAATGTATGACCTAATTCCAAAGAACTTGAGTTAAAAAGGGAAAAAATTGAACACGTTTATAAATGCTTCTTGTTTTGTGAACAACATACACACTTGAGTAATTCCCAACTAGCTGATAATATTTCAGAATACCTCAAAAAGCTGCTTTATTGCTAAGAAGATTGTCAATCTACAAACCTTTCAGGACAATTCACAAAGCTAATTTCAACTCACTAAGGGGAACATTTTGCAATCTTAGTATTTCCCTGCTCCACATTATTTGCAGGCCAGTTACTGCAAATAGTTCACTTGAAAGATCAGTTTTTAAGCTCATGAAAAACTTCCCTGTAGAACATAGAAAATGGAATGTAAATGAAAAGTATTTGTAGCTACCAAATAGAAACTGAAGACTAAGCCCCCCGACCCCCCGACACACACACTTTTTTTCTCTAGTGTTCTGTGTCTCAAACTCACTCTAAGGACAACCTTGAATTTCTAACCTCCTCCTGCCTTTTCTCCTTCCTGAGTTTTACTGGGTACTAGGGATTGAACCCAGGGCCTCATGTTTGCTCTGCCAGCATTCTACCAACTGAGTTATATCCCCAGTCTAAGATTAATAACAGAAAACCTTATATTTTGACGCACTGTTTTAGATTGTATTCTAAAAATTTAACGCGAGTTTAAATATTGTTAAGTGGCAGTTTGAAGCCAGTGTGTGGACAGAACTCTCAGAACTCTAAGCCTTTCACTCAATATTTTAAAAATTATGTGTATTTGTATGGATATGTGCAAATGAGTGCTGTTGCCCACAGAAGCAAGACACGGGTGTCTGATCCCTTGGAGCTGGAGTTTTGGTGCTTGTGAGCCACCTGACATGGGTGTTGGGAATTAAATTCAAGGTCCTCTGAATTCAGTATGAAGAGCAGTATTTGGTCTTAACCACTGAACCATCTCACTAGCCCCCAGTCTTTTATTCTTTTTCTTTCTTTCTTTCTTTTTTTTTTTTTTTTTGAATTGAACTCAGGACCTCTGGAAGAGCAGTCAGTGCTCTTAACCTCTGAGCCATCTTTCCAGCCCCCAGAGGGCAACTTTTTTTTTTTTTTTTTTTTTTTTTTGGTTTTTCGAGACAGGGTTTCTCTGTGTAGCTTTGCGCCTTTCCTGGATCTCGCTCTGTAGACCAGGCTGGCCTCGAACTCACAAAGATCCACCTGTCTCTGCCTCCCGAGTCTGTTATTCTTAATATGCATATATTCAATCACTTCAGTAGTAATGAAAAGTAATTACAAGAATGTGATGAGTATGAAAGTAAAATTAAAATAATGTCTCCAATGTTTTTAAGATCCAGGGAATTCTTTCAGACTCAATTTTCTGCATGTGGGCATGGTGGGTACATACCATTGTGCTAAGTGACATGGTCTAGCTATATAGTCCAGCCTGGCCTTGACCTTTCTTTGTGCCTTAGCCTCCTAAGTTCTGTGACTACAGAATGCATTTACAGCTCAAATAATTTTTAATACAGCTTTAAGCTTCAAATTATTAGTATGAAAATGTTTGTTTCCCTCCATTAATATTGATTGGCTCATTACAACATTGAAGTTATATTAACACTTTTCCTTCCTTAAGTTTACAAATCTATAAACTTCCATAATGGACAATGAATAAAAAACAAAATGGGATCGAGCTAATTAATCACCCCCCAGAAGTTGTCCTTTGATCCCTGTACATGCACCATGGCAAGCAAATGCTTGTACACATACACTCATGTGCTTAAAATAAATTTAATGCAATCTTTTTAAATAACAGTCACAGGAACAGGAAAAAAAAATCTAACATCTTCGATAATAAAAGAATAAAGAAGGCAGGGAATAGTGCTTTGGTTTGCTTTATTTGTTTTATTTAGATCTTTAAATTTTGATTTAAAGTGTAAGTATTTCCCATAAAGTGAAGATTTTCCCATTTCAAAGTTTATTAAAAGGTAATTACCTGAAATTATATTAAACATCCGTGGACTCAGGATAGCAGGACAGATAAGCCGAAGAAAAACAAAACCACTAATTGGAAGGAAAAATTTTTTTAGAAACCATATGTTTAAAATATAAACATATTTAAACTTAGAACTTTTACTTTCAACATGGGGAAGCCCAAATAAAGTTAAAATTAAAAATTAAGAAAACTGTAAGGCAAACATAACTTCAGATTAACTCTGGAAATAAGTTTGCACTTATTCTCTTAGCTATTTAGAGGTTAGTAATTGGTTTTTTACTAGAGGAAGCTGTGTATTAAAACACCGAGAACTGCTGAAATAGTATAAACCTTTTATAGATAAATAACAGTTCTGTAAGGTTCCAAATTACCCACTTTCTTGTCTTTTAAATTTTATTTAAACAGAAAAGTCTGTGAGTGTGAATTAAGATATATAAACATTGGAATACACTGTATCAATGAGTCCTTGACAAATTTATAAAATGCATACAATAAACACTTGAAAGTTCTGCAGTTAATGTAAACTTAGATACTCTGCCTTCTTCAGTCAGTAGTATTAAGTATATTGTTGTCATATAAGATCAGTTTTTACATTTTTTAAAAAAGAATCCATGGTAATAATTAACCTTGACAAGCATTAGTCCCCATAGTTTATAAAATTCCTTCTATAATTACCTACAGCAATTAATAACTTCACATTTTCATATTTCTTCTTAAAGGAGGTTCCTGCATAAGGTTTACTGAAACTATTTTGATACTTAACTAGAAACTTGAATTGATAACATAGAACTATTAATAAATTTCAGTGAAAAAATATTTTGAATTTTTAAGGTGATTTTAAATTAAGTAATACATGGGTACTATGCAATTTAAAAGCTTATTGCTAGGAAGAGAAATCACCTTAGGCATGAAAATCTCCTAAAGCACCCTGACATATTAAATTAAGTTGGAGGATTCCTGCTGTACTAGTTTAACAGTTACACATTTAAAACGTGCAGTGTCCCAGAACAGTTTAAAATCCATCACACAACTGCATTCAAATAACATGCTTGTCATTTTTTTCTTCCTACAATTCTTCAGTGTGTCTTAGTGTAGCTAACTGAGAGACATTTTGGTTGGTCTGTTTTATTCAGGGGTAGGAATCAAATCCAGGACCTCTTAGTGTTAATTAAGTGCCTCACCTCAGAGCTATGCCCATAGGGCACTAATGGAAATTCTGTCTGCAAGAAAAGTAGAAGCCTCCTGACAAAATTTACACCAGAAATGTCTTTAAAATTCATATTTTACATATAATGTGACTGGCAATGTGTATTTTCCATAATTACTAGAAAATTATACTTGATTTAACAAAATCCTCAAACAATATTAATGATATTAGGTGGTCATAGGAATTTTGCTTTAGTTCTGTTTGGTTGCTAACAGTTTATAACTTAAGCAAACAATTTTATTAAGTCCATATATGAGCTCTCACATTTCATCAGATGCCAAAGCTGTTCTAAATGAGAGCTTCAGAACTCGAAGGCATGGTTGGAATCATAGATGGTACAAACCAATTAAAATCTAGATGGTTCAACTACCGCACTTCTCCAAGCGCCACTTTCCTCGCTCTCTGCCTACATACCGGAATCAGTGTGTGCTACACACAGTGACTGTGACAAATGAAGGAGCGACTCTTACCTAACAACTCTTGTTCTCATGGTGTTATTTGTAGGCCATTTACGCTGAACAGATTTCTGTAAACACCCATAAATATATCTCAGTGTCCTGCCAAAATAACATAAACATCTCAATACAGAAAGTAAATATCATCATCATATGATAATCTAGTGGCAGCCAAAATTTTAATTTACCCAACCAGTGTATCATGTTTTTATGCATTTTACCTTCTCATCTAAAAAAGGTATTTTGTCAAAGGTAAATGAGAAGCACGTTTAGTAACGGGTGTAGAAACATAATGCAGTAAGTTTGGCTCCACTGACTTTAATTCCTGTGTTTATGGAAAGTATGAAATAAGTTATTAGACATGAGAATACAGAGGAATTATTGTGGCACATGTTCCATTATTTTGACTTCTTCCATCTAAACAAGTGAGTCTACTCAACTGACTTGTAAGCAGACGTGACACTGGTATCTTGTGTACATACTTGACTTTGGTTTCTGTTCCCTGGGAATCTAATGCTAGGCAAGAACTAGAAACTAGATTTACAGATACTGTCCCAGATCTGAGACATGTTATTCACTCCCTAAGCTACAATACAAGCCAGACTTACTTGGTCCCCATATCAATATAGTTTAATTTATTAACGTATGTGTATCTATTTTTCTTTTTTGTGAGACAGGATCTTGCTATGTAGCCCAGGCTTGCCCAAACTCATCATCTTGCCTCAACCGCTCCAATACTGGGAATATAGGCAGGTGCCACAATGTATATTTTACTCTGGCTTCTTTAACAGTTATTATTCATTTACTTTTTTCTTAAACATAATCCTTTTTTTTTTTTTTTTGGTTTGGCGTTGGGGGTAGTTGAGACAGGGTTTCTCTGTGTAACTGCCGTGGCTGTCCTGGAACTCTATTGAATAGGCTGGCCTTGAACTCAGAGGTTCACCTGCCTCTGCCTCCCAAGTGCTGGGATTAAAGGTGCATGCCACCTTGCATGGTTCATAATCCATCATTTATGAATTAAAAATCTGAGAATAATGCCATTAGAAAGCATTCATTAAAAGAAAATTTAGAAACCACAAATTAGTCAAATTTTGCAAACAATGTGACAACTTACGGTGGGAGTATTTCTGAAGCCATGAATATTTTCTCCACAAGCTCTGAAAGTATGTTCAATAGGTGTGCTAAATTAGTGTTCACATCTTCATTCTTCTCTAACTTTGATGGACTTAACTAAGAAAAGGAACAAACCAATCATGGTGGTGATAGATTCAGATAAATTGTGGTAAATGAGCAGTTATTTTTTTCAGCACTGTCAACTGTTCCACATATGCAAATTCAATAGGTTTGCTATTATTCATTCCCAGTTACTCAACTGAACATTAAACCACTCAGTTCTATTTATCTGAGGAAAAAAAACCCAACTGTTTTTAATGAGGTTCAAAGTAGTAGCTAAGGAAGATAACCAGAATGTGTAAGCAGAATCATGAACCCTTCTCAGAACTTTTCAAGTACAACCCCCCACCCCCAATCTACATGTTCTGATCTGCCAGATGTACCTACAAATCTGACTTTTGTCAACTTCTAACAATAGATCACTCATTTTGTTATGGCAGAATTAACATTTGACAGCTCCAAGTGTTAAAAAGTGTTTCCTTATTTTACTGACACTGTATAAAGCAAGCCTGCAGATTTATACTATCTTCCTTTGTAACTGCTCGGTAGCATCCATGAAATACAATAGTTATGTAAGCAGGAGTCTACTTAGAAACTCACACTGAAACCTTAATCATCTTTAAAAGATTGTTTCATTTTCTTTTAATCCTGATCTTCCACAAAATAACCCATAGAACTCTCTAAAGAAATATTTTACAAGGCAAGCATCCTTAAGTTTGACTTTGGGTGCCAACATGGCACACTACAAATGGGAAATCCACATCTGGCTTCACATGATGGGCCAAAATCATAGCACAAGCCTCCTAGAAATTAGGCCCAAAATTTCAAAATACTTTTTTTTTAATAACAGATACTCAACATGAACAACAAAATCCCTAGAAAAATGTTCAATTTATGTTACACACATTTTCTTAAAGTAAGGTACACCTGATCATTAGTAGAAATTAGGAGAAATACCAAAAGAACTGTGAGTGCACGAATGTGCATGTGATGTGTGTGTGTGTGTGTG
>CABHPR010094813.1:19231-34178 GCA_902168415.1 Peromyscus melanophrys
TGTGTGTGTGTGTGTGTGGGGGGGGGGGTGTTAATAAATCTATTATAGAGGGCATAACTGCATTGGCAAATTTTAGAAATGTACTTTCCCAAAACTAATTTGTTAAAAGTTCTCATTAAAATGTACTATTTGCTGCAAAGATTAAAACAATAAAGTATTACCTCACATGATTGCTTGCTTTCCATTATCTTTAAAATTGAGTCTTTCAAAGCATGATGAACAAATTGTGTGGCAGTGGCTTTCATATACTGCTCCATCAAAGTACTAGCAAGTGTTGTAGCTCGAAATAGGGTAGTGGCTTCATCTACACAAAATGGATGTTAGATTACACTCACAGAACTGTACTAATACAACTAAGTTGGAAATTAAATTATTTTTCTTCAGTAATGTACTTTTTACATGAATATTGATAAGGACAAAATAAATACATTAGTAAACTGTAAAAGGCATAGTGAGTGATATGTACCTTAGCCTTGGAACTGCCATAAAATCTAGAAATAAAATACAGGTGACATCTGATTTCTACCCATAAACTGCTAAGTGATAAATACTATGCTATTGTTGATAATCACACACTGAGTCTGGACAAAGAAATCATCTTCTTACAGCTTCTAATACTAATACTTAATCTGCCATGACAGAATTAGAAATAGCAACCCATTCTCATATTAAACGAAGAATCTCAGACACTTTGTAAAATGATTTAACAGTTTAATACATTTAGTTTGATATATAAAATCGTATGTACTTTTATGTTTTTAAAAATATTATACATCCATATTACCTTCCATACTTATCTCTCTGTCATTTAGTGTGCATAACAACAATGATTCAAGCTTTTCATGAAGAAAAATCTTCAGTAGGATGCTGGCCAGTAGTGTTCGGTCTTGGCCACATACATGTGATAAAGCATAGACTACATGAAGTTCCTTTTGTAGGATGAGCTGAAATGACATTAAAAAAGGTTGCTGAAAGAATACAGCATTATGTATCCTTGGAGACCAATGGGAAAGATATATAAGCTTAAGTGGCAGAACACATACACTGAATACAACTGTTAAAAATGGAGTGAGTTTGTAGCCTGTATGGTTCAAGCTTTATAAGGACAAAATCGTACAACATGTTTTTTACCTCTGGCTACTAGTGTACTACTGATCTAGGACATTACTATTTAGCTTAATGCATTTTTATTAAATAGTTAATATTCATGTGTAATGCCATTAAAAGCATTAGACTACTAAATAATACCTCTTTAAATTCACTGTACTCTTCTTCTGGCATGATTTTTTCCATAGAGTATCGTGCTCGAACACGCAGGGATCCTGGTTCAATACCTTTTAATGGTATATGGGAGCTGAGCAGAAACCATTCATCTGTGGCATGTCCTTTCTGTAACCTGCTCAACTGGCAGCGCATAAATACTACAAAAGAAAAACCACTATGGTCATATGCATTTTCTCAATACAGTTTTCTGTAGTTTTAAATGCTCTCCATTAAGCAAGTTTTCAGTAACATCACAAAGCCAATGCTTATTTGGTTACTTTTTTCATTTACTAAAGGCCTGCTATGTGACATTTTGTGGTAGGCTCGGGATATGGGATTAAGAAATGATTAAGACATGGTGTTTGATGTGTGTGTGGAAAATGTCTTAAGCTGTAAAAGAGGATGCAGTGTAAGTGCTACAACAGTGAGAAATACTTGTAGACACAAGGATGGATAACAGCCTAGGGGAACTAAAAATCTACTCCAAACATGAACCCGTGATTTGAGTTAGCTAGGTAGGTAAAAAGGTAGAGCAATAAAGACCACACTCCAAATAGAAAGTATTGCTTTCTGTGCCATTACTGGGATTTTATCATACAAGTAATGGAGAAACACTTAGGAATGTAAGCAGTTACAGAATAAACGTTTTATTCAGAGGACTTCGGGTTTCCTGAGTTGTAAAAGAAGGTATTAACCTAATTTACCCTGGTATGAACCACTGAATCCCACTGCCATCTGTCCTACCAACAGGACGGGAAGAAGTGTGCTGCTCGGAACAGGATATCCAGAGCACTGGATATTACAATAAGTAACCAGTACACCTAAACATTCTGTATCTTTTCTCTTTGTAGGGCTAAGGACTAATCCCCAGGCCACTACATGTTAGACAAATACTCTACCATTGAGCTATATCTCCAGTCTGTAACAGAACTTTTAATATTTGAAATGTAGGAAAAATTAGGGGAAGCTAAAAAAAGGAAAGAGTACAAAAAATGATCATCACTACCATTTTCTTGTAGGGAGAGTACATTGTATATTTTAAATTATAAGGACTATAGTACATAACTTTGGCCATTTTGTTCTTTACTTAATTGTCACCTCTGGACAGTCAATGTTTAGTAGCAGACTACATAGCATATGTTTCATCTCCATCTTAGATAAATTTCATATATGAATTCTAACTATATACATATTATAATTATATAAATAAATAAAGCATTCATTACTTTAGAAAGCGTAATCAACTTACAGATATCTGGATCTTTGCTTTTCTTTGTTTTATTACTAAGCGTGATTTCAAATCTATTGATGTCAGGAGGAAGATCACTAAAGAAGCAAGGAGAAAAATTAGAAAAAATGTTCTATATCAAACTACCTTATTTCCATTTAAAAATTTCAGTGTGTTATATAAATATAAAACCAAGTTTATATTATTTGTTACACAAGAATATTGATAACTAGACATTTTCCCAGTAATCTTAAACTTCCTAAACCACTAATAACCCATTAAAACCAGATCTAGAAAATACAGAAAACATTTTATCATTACTTTTCAGTAGTCCAAAGGCATTTTATTAATAAAGATGAACAAATCCAACAAAAATACTATTAAAGCAACAGAAACAGACAGTTTACGTGTGAACAGCAGGAGGAAAACGACTCAGAAGCAGGTTGAATATGGTAAAATGGGACTTACTCAAAGACAAACTCCTCTGACCACACTGGGTTTTGGCCCTCCCTTGCATGAGTTCTTGCTACTTGGACGCTATTCAGGTAGATGTTACAATATGGATTAGTAAAGTGTTTTACTGGGAGTTTGTGGGCTTCTTCAATATGTAAAACAAGGCTGCTGACCTAAAGAGAGCACAGAAATTCATACCCAACATTTCAAGACCTGTATATAAAGCCAAAAATAGTGACTTGTTTTTCTTAGTATTCTGAAAACTATAAGCTTTGCTAATCAACTATCACTATTCATTTCAAAACTCCAAATAGCGTAGTATGCTTGTCATGAAGATTTTACTACTTAAGAGTCCATGGTAAGATGTTTATAAGACACAAATTTTATGATCTGATGCTACAGAAAAGACATGCATTCCAAGAAGCTAATATATTACCAGTATGGGGCCATAACCGTCCATCCACCTCCGACTATTAGATACTCTTTCTCTCTACCATCAGTTGTGCCATCCTCAACAAGTAGGCTCTGACACATCTATAAAATGTAGAAGACTACATGCTGTGTTAAGGATTGGAAACAATCCTTCAACCCACAGCAGATTAACTGACACATCAAAAGAGCTTGAGATATTGGCTATTATTATATGTGAACAAAGGTATGTGGCAACTTCTATATATTAAATATTTATATGTACACACACACACACACACACACACACACACACACACACACACACACACACAAAATGTCCTTGGGACAAAGGCCAGGGTTTACGAGAGTATTTAGTTACCTAATAATAACTGTTTTTACACTTCCAATAAAAGTCTGTTAAATTCAACAAGCTTACTGGAAATACCCATTAATACAGGTCACTTTTCTCTATAAATACATACTATCTTAACTTTCTTCAAAATCCAACCACATTAGAGATGGCTACTTCCAATTATCTAGGGACCACTTTAATGAAACAACGAAAGAAAGACGTGAGGCCAAGAAATAAGGGATAATCCAGTTATGGTGGCTCACACTTGTAATACTAGTGTTCAGGACACTAGTGCAGGAGGATTACTGCAAGTCTGAACCCAGCCTAGGCTACGGACAAAACCCTTATCTCTAACAATAAAAACAATTAGGAAAAGGTAATAACACAGTACATATCTAGAAAAAGAAACTTAGCTTAACTTCCTAAAAATAAAAGTATACACAAGATTTAGCTTTTAGTTAAGATTGGCTAGTCAGTCTCACAAAGAACTATATCATGAAAAACAAGTTTTCAAGGATACTGCTGTGCATATGATTAATTGATCAGAAGTACCTTTCCTTCTTCCACCTAAGAAAGAGGTGCAGCACAAGATAGGAGTTTCTTTTATTTGCTTTGAATTGTTTTGTTAAGTGAAAAATAATCTACTTATTTAAAAGTTGGCACAATAGACTAGGAAGCAGAATGCATATATAAAGAACTCTTCTTTCACAAAGTAATCTGCTACCAAGTCAAGTGACAGCAAGGCTGTAAAATTCCTGAAAGACTAAACTTTTCTACTCTTAAGAAATGTTGGCAAAAATAGCATGTATAGGGAAAAAAAGAGCAAAGTGATATGAAAATAAGACTGTTACAAGTCAGACACAATAAAGTTTCACCTGACGAAGGCGTTTACTAGATGTCCCTGGGCTACTTTTTCGTAAACTGCAAAATGCTTGCAGACCTTTCATCCAATCCTACAAAAAAACAAAACAGTATTGCAAAGAAACATACATGAGTTTATCCAATTATCAATTTACTTTCTTTATATTTAATTATCATTTCCATCCCTAGACTTGCATTTCTAGTCTCAATATACTATACTGTAATTTTCTGTCCCAGCAAAATGAAATGAGAAACTAAACAATAGTAGTTCTCTCACTGTCCAACTTAAGTCTGGGGCCTCTCTAGGGTCCGCAGTGACACACACGGTCATCTGGTAGTGCCAACAAAGGCACTTTCTTTCACTTTTCATCCCCTTTGTTTCTCAGTCTCCTCAGAAAAGTCCTATTTGTACAAAATATAGTTAAACCTTCTAGAAGTATTACAACTAGCTGGCTTGATTTTAGATTATATGATGACCATCTCTAACTTATGGAAATATGATTTTAAATGATTAGCCTCAACTGAATTCGTAGAGCATTTAATGGTCAATTTTAAATGTCACTTTTTATCCCTAATAACCCTTCACTGTGTTTGTTAAAAAGAAAAAAAAAAAAAACAAAAAATTGGACAGTTTCTCACTTGTTAAATAAAATACTAAGATTTCAGACATACTTTCATAACGCTGTACCACAGTAGTTTTCTACCCTAGTTAATAAAGTTAGGCTAGCACAAAGATCGCAATAGTTTAGGAAAGAGTGATCTTACCTCTGCTTGTTCTGGAGTTTCTCCTGCAAAGTAAAAGATGTAATGTTCTTCACTAAAGTGCTGAACTACTATCTGAAAACAGTTTGGCCTTGGAACACAAACAAAAAAGGTATTAAGAAACTTAAAAAATATTAAAGTATTTATACCAACTTTAAAAATACAAAGTATAATTTAAGATTGTCATAATTTTTAATTTAGAGAACAGGTATTTTGTTCAGCCAGACTGATGTCATGTGCATAAATATTACAAAATTGAAATTTTTTAGTCTTTCATGGTTTAAAATAAAGAGATATAAATTAATATTAAAATATATCAAAGAGAAAAGCAATAAAAATTGAAGTAGAATTTCTAGGACTACACATAACTTATATGCAGAAACTGTGGACATGAACTGGAAAGTAAAAAGAAATGATCTTACTGGAAAAATGTTAATGCTTGTCTCTAAGCAGACTGAAGGTGATTTGAATGTTCTTTATTGTAACTTTCCATTTTTTTTTTTTTACAAACTTGATCATTTTTTTCATCTATTAAATCAAAAATCCCATCTCTCCTACACCACTTATTCTAAAGTTTAATGGCATAGCAGGTAGTATACAACATTTGTTCATGTCTTTCTCAGTATGAACTACTACAAATCATCTGTAAGACAATTTTATAATACAAAAGTAAGACAATTCTATAATACTTAATAATTTGTATCTGTTTTGGAAATGTGCTGACTCTACAGTTAAACTGGATAAATCTTAATAAAATGCTTAATAAGGAAGGACCTGTAAGTTTTCAGAAGTCAGTAAATATTACTTCTATATTATTTTAGAAATATTACTTCTATATTATTTTAGTCAAAGATTTTATCATATACACTTGTTTAAAAATTTAAAACATTTTTCATGCTTTGGGAAGATCATAAAATAGTGGAAAATGTGAACTAAGAATTTCTGATCTGAATATAGTCTGAGATTAATCCTCCAGACAGAAAAAAGTATAGGGATAACAAATGGCAATGTGAAGATACACAGAACAACTGATACTGGGAAACCTGAGAAGACAAGCTCATTTTGAGAGTCTGACTTTCCCCATACTGCTTCCTTTTCAACCCTAAGGCTGTAGACTGTAAGGCTGATGTGCTAAACCAAGAGCAGCACTGAGACAGTAGCCCCAATCCGGGAGATTCAGTGACTAGAGGGGAAAATGGACCCCAGGTCCTTCAAAGATCAGGCTGTCACGTTAGACACCTGAAGTTGACTGTGTCTTCACATAAGGAGGGCAAAGCAAAGTGAGGTTGCCTTCCCAACCTTGAACTCAATCTTCACTTGATCCCCCCAAAGGCTTTAAGAACAATATCTTCTGGAAGCAGTAATATTACTCATAGCTTTTCACACACATCATTCATTCAAACATTAGCAGATATTATAGAGCCAAAACCAAATGAATGAAAAAACCAAGAGGAAAACAGAGGACAAACACAGTCAAATACAGTTTTCAAGTAAGTACAGATGAAGAATGAGAGCTATTAAAAAAAATGGAACCTCTAAACTGAAAAATGGGAGGAATAAAATTAATAAGTAGACTTAACTGAAGATCAATAGATAGTGAGCCATCAAAGTAAGTATTTAGCTTGAAGAAGGGATGGCAAGAGAAGATGTAAAACACAGAAACTCATCTATTTAGATGCATGGGACATGGTACAACATGTTTATTGCAGATCCTAGAAGATAGGAAATGGTACAGAAGCACTGTAAAAGCATGCTAACAGAGATTTTGTAAAGCTGATAAAAGACAGCAGTCTCTCATTTAAGAAACTGTAATCATTAGAATTTTTAAAAAATATAACAGTAGACAACATTTCGGTTTTTCTTTTCTTTTTTTTTTTAATTTATTTATTTATTATGTATACAGTGTTCTGTCTGCATGTATGCCTACAGGCCAGAAGAGGGCACTAGATCTCATTACAGATGGTTGTGAGCCATCATGTGGTTGCTGAGAATTGAACTCAGGACCTCTGGAAGAACAGCCAGTGGTCTTAACCTCTGAGCCATCTCTCCAGCCCCCACATTTCGGTTTTTCTACAGGAAAAAACTTCAAAGCATCCAGAAAAAGTTTAGGTTCATTAGCCCTGATAGACAGACAGACAGACAGACAGACACACACACACACACACACACACACACACACACACACGAAGTTACAATGAAAAGGATGGAAGGCAATGAATATGGTTAACTCGGTGAGAGAAGCTTCTCAATGCAGTGGGTAGTGGTTAATGCAGACACATTACTGTTCAGAGTGCTGGGAAGAAGCAACTGAATGCTTGCTCGGCCTTAGATGAGACATTTGTTATCAATTCCCTCTACCAATGCTTAGGGAATATCATAAAGAGTAGGTAGAAAGAATATAATAAGAGAATGGGGAGTAGTGCTGTAAAATGCTGGCCTCTTGACATGGCACAGCAGTTGCATATAACCCATAGCAACAGTAGTTCTCTACTTAAAACCTGCACAAGATCAAACCAGTTAAAGATTCCAGCATGGAGTAGTGAGGGCTCCAAAAGCCCCACTTCTAGCTGAGGAGCTACTGGCAGTTGATGGCTATTAGGGAAGGGTTAGGAATGTGGCCACTAAAAGGTGGTCTATGCTCAAGTGGATGAGTCCATGCTCAAGTTCATATGGGCAGCATTAATTGGACTCAGTGGGTTAAAAAAAAATTTTAATGTTTACAGAAAACTGCCAAAGAAAAATTTAATATCTAATGTAATAGCTTTCCTTTTAAATTACATTTTTAAAAAAAGCCAGAGTAAATGACTAAGTCTATGGAAAAATAAAAGGGTGATAACTCTGCCAACAATGGTCATTAGAATAATTATCACTGAAACAACTTTCAACTTAAGCTAGTAAAATGTTTCCTATATAACATACAGTATTATTAAAACTCTGAAGTTTAATATGAAGAAACAGACAGAAACTGAACAAACAAACTAGGAAAACTGCACAACCATGCAGGCTAACATGTACATAAGCAGTGTTATCCCAACATTTCTTCATCAGAAGACAGAGCATGCATATTTAGTTAAGTCACCTTTCAAAGAAAGCTACTACTTTCTTTCACACTAGACTTTACCTGAATGCCACAGTCTATATATTAGGTTCTACGTTCTCACACAAAGCATGAATGTGCAAAGCATGCTAAAATATAACAGTACTCATTCACAAATTTGCCCTTTTGTGCTCTGATATTCGTACTTTATAGCAACATACAACTGGTATCAACTTAATTTCATTTGTCCTGTTATGTGATGGGGTATCTTTACTTTCATAAAAGGAAATACATTTTGCCTATCTCCTGGGCACTTCCCAATAAAGGTACATACAATAAAAAGTTTATACTAACTGGCCTATTTCAGGAACAGAGATCTGTTTTCTCAAAGGAGAGATTTTACCTTTTTTTTTTTTCATAGACGTAACTTTTCATATCAGGTTTCGGACCTGGTATCATTAGGTATTCATAACTAAAATATCTTTAGAGTGTCATACTCTTAACCGTCAATTTCTGCATTAGAAGCAGAAATGACTATACAGTGATGGTACATGTATATTTATTGTTTTCCAACTATCAGAACACATCTTCTTTGTTCTACATTATTTCTGAAGAAGTTCACTCTTTATTCAATAAATAAATGAAGTTAGAATTATTCCCACAAAGAGGGTATTTCCTACCGGACTTATATTTTTAACGTAAGTCTTCTTTTGGCCAGCTAATATTCTTTGATATCTAACAGTCACAGTCTGATCTGTTTTCTTCATAAAGAAACAAAACACATGTGGCTGAAGTACCCTGGATTTTCTTACAGCCTTCATATTTTTAAAAGTAAAACTGTTTAATATGTATTCAAGTCTACAGACAAATCTTATGACCATGGCCATATTGCTTATTTTCAAGAAGGAAAATGTTTAATTACGTGGGCCTCAACTGGGTTCTAAATCTAAGGCCTACACTTAATTCTCTCTTGCCACAGGTCACGCTGCACTACTACTCCACGCCTGCCGTACTACTACTCATAGCTAGGAAGGAAATAACATATTATTTCCATCCTGACTCCTTCAGTGAATCTTGTCTTATGTTTCCAAAATCCAATGTTATTTCTGCTTCTAACTGGTTTCTTTAGCTCTAGTGAAGACACTTTTGTACATGAACTATTGTTTCAATTAACATGGGGAGATGGCGACTGGAAGGCCTTATTCTGCCACTGTGCTCCCACCCTGGTCTTTTATACTGTGTGTTGGGGTGGATTCTCATCCTTACCATCAGCCTGTTTGGTTTTAAAACAATTCCTTCTACAAAGGAAGAAAGAATAACATGGTCAAGTGAATTTATGAACTAGTTCAGTAGCTAGTCCTACTACTGAAATGCTATTCCGAAGATGTCTGCCTAACAGAGTCAAATTTTACACAGAACTTAGGCAAAAGTTGAGGAAAAATCCTTAAAATCAATCAATTTTAGATAATTTTATGCTCTTAAAATAGATTTATACATCAAATGGTCTGAAAATATCCACTATTTTTATTATTAAAACAATTTTTAAGAAAACCAGTGTCTTACCTGCCAAAGAGACTATCATGGACAACGTAGACGGAACATACACTGAGATCTATTAACCCTTTTGGTTTTGTAGCTCGTTTTTCACTTTCAAAATAAATAAGTTGGGCATCACTGCCCTCTAAGATAAAATATAAATTTTTCCAGCGTTTTCCTTTGCCTGTTAAAAAAAAAAATTGAGTATATTTCAATTTTCATTCTTAGATCCATATATAATTACAAAATAACTATAATCTGTATACAAAAGTGCTTTTTGTTATTATTACTTGTTTAATGAATTAATGAATGGTGGAGTTCATCAGAATACTTTAACTATATCTTCAGAAATTGTATTATGATAAAATCCTCAAAATTCCTGTCTTAGAGTAATTGTTTTCAGCCAGCACCTACCCCTCAATATCTTAATGTCAAACTGAGGTAGATCTATAAAATAAAAAAGTTAGTACCCTGAAGGCTAAGTGCCACAAGGAATTTCTCTAAGAAACCACAGAAAGATCCTGAAAGTAAATCAGGATTTAATGACACACTTGGAATACAAGCTTATTCTAAAACCCTGTTTAGAAATGTGGACTTAAACTCATTTCTAAAGTTTGAAACATGCTATGTGTAAGCTCTAAACAAGTATCTGTTACTAGTAATCAATCACAAGACAACTGACTATATCTTACAGTAAGTTTTATGGATATTTATGACTCTACAAAGAAAGAGATATCTTGGTAGAGGGAACCATTATGGTGTTAGGGAGAAACCTGGTGCTAGGGAAATCCCCAGGAATCCAGAAGGATGACAGCAGCTAAGACTCCTAGCAATGGTGGAGAGGGTGCCTGAACTAGCCTTCCCCTATAATCAGATTAGTAAGTACCCTAATTGTCATTATAAAAACTACATCCTGTAACTGATGGAAGCAGATTCAGTGACCCACAGCCAAGCACTGGGCTGAGCTCCTAGACTTCAGTGGAAGAGAGGCAGGAGGTTTCACAGGAGCAAGTAAGGTCAAGATCATGATGGGGGAAACCAGAGACAGCTGACCCAAGCTGGTGGGAGCTCATGGACTCTGGCCTGTCAGCTGGAGAACATGCATGGGACTGAACTAGGCTCTGTGAATATGGGTGACAGTTATGTGGCTAGATCTATTTGGGGAGCCCCTGGCAGTGGGACCAGGACTTATCCCAGGTGTATGAAATGGCTTTTTGGAACACATTCCCTAGGATGGGATACATTGCTCAGCCTTGACACAGGGGAGAGGGGCTTGGTTCTGCCTCAACTTAGTATGCCAAGGCTTTGATGACTCCTCAAGGGAGGCCTTCCTGTCTCTGAAGAGTGGATAAGAGGTAGGATGGGGGAGGTGGGGGAAGGTGGGAGAAAGGGAGGGAGGGGAAACTGGGATTGGTATGTAAAAAGAAGAAAAACTTTTTTTTATTAAAAAAAATACATTTATGACTCTTACCATATGGTGAGCACTAAAATCCTAAATTATTAGTCCTAAAAGTTGACTTACCCTTCTTCAGAAGGTAACCTTTCTTAACTATGTTTTTATAAAAAGCATCCTTTGTTTTACGACGAATTGTATTATAGATTTCCTTGCCATCCACAGTATCATTGAGTACTTGTTCTTGATCCTGAATTGTAAAGAAACATTATTAAAATTATTTATGAAAATAAATCACTAATGAAAAAGCAGATAAATTATTTCTAATAACTAAAATCTAAATGTAAATCTCACAAAGAAATTCTCAGAAAGGTTTGTCATTTCTCAAGAATATGTCTCATGGACAACTGCTATTTCAAAACCTCAGTCAGCTTGTTGTATTTTAAATCAAATGAAACTGTTTTGAAAGTATCTACTTATTCCATAATTAACTGGCAAATCAGGAGGCAATGTGAATTAAGAGCAAACTCATGTTGGTGAATGTTCTTTATCTCCGAGAAACACCAAGTGAGACTAGAAAACTAACCAGTTGAATGAGGAGACATCCCCACCTTAACCCTCAGCTCACCACACATGATACAGTACACAGTTAGTTATAGCCACACCTGGTATTTATAGGCTATCTGAATTAAGATAATTTTCTTTCCACTACTTCACAGCTTTCTCTTGCTTCAATACTTTTGATGGCCTCACATCTTTTTTCACACTAAAGTACTGTATTTATTATAACCTTTACATATTTCTTTTTCATTAAGGATATTTAAAACAAGACCACATTTTTCAGTTCGTATTCTATTGTGTCAATGATGAAATGTTATACTTGGAACTCCATTTTTCCTATAAGCCCTAGATTTTTACTGCTTGATTTTACATAACAGGCTTTAGTAATGCATATAAGACAGCTGACATTAATCACTAAATTGCCTAAAGAATTATGTCACAAAGAATATAAAAAAATCATGATCTTCCCAGACAAATTAATTTTCAATTGTATCAAGGTATGTTAAACTAAATTTTAGTCTTCCCATTTCTTTATAGCAGTTCTTTTATTTTTGAATAAAATGATTTTCAAGATCGCCTTTCTATTCTATTTTGGGACATTCTGCTGTTTCATTTCCTTACTCAGCAATTATGCCCAGGCACTAAGATGGTAAGAAACAGAAGCATCAGTTACCTCAGATAGAGGTGACAAACTATGGCATGCATGCTAAATTCAGCCCACTATCTCTCTTACTTGGTTGTTGTTTTGTGGTATTGTGGTTTGAACCTAGGGAGTTCTGTATGCTAGGCCAAGTACTCTACTACTCAATTATATCATCAGGTGACCCAGCTCCAAGCCCAGTCCTCCGTTTTTGTACAGAAACTTACTGGACCACAGACATGTTTATTACTTTATATGCTGTCTGTAGCTGAAATTTCAATTACCAAGGTAGAGTTAGGTATTTGAAATACACTGGACATAAAACCTAACAAGTTACTACCTGGCTCTATAGAAAAGCTTTGCCAATCAATCCCTGGTAAAGATACAAGGATGCAATAGTGAAATAAGTCTCTGTGTTGTACCCTTGGCTCTTAATGCATTGCCAGGTATTATAGCATCTTTAAAAGGGATAGGAGGACATTTTCTTGCCTTTTGTTATTATTCATTAAAAACAGCTAATTTAAAACTTCAGACTTTAATTTTCTGCTATGAATGGTAAGAGGGAAATGAAAGGAAAATATTGACATTTACCAGAACAATGAATGAATTTTGAAAAATAGCTATACTCTGGACTCTATTGTGAGGAAATTGATTTTGATAACCAAATCTCTTCTATGATATATACAAATTGTTAATGTTCCTTAAATTTTTTATATCATATTTATTCATGAGAGTTGTGAATTAATGCTGAAAACAAGTTACATAACAGGGTCATTAAAGTAAAACATATAATATAGAATTTAAAAAACTCACTGGAATATTCTAAGTTGGTATTTCTAAGTATAAACACATTTTACAATTAGAGAACAATAAAAACTACTTTTAAACAAAATGGTCTTCAGTGCTTTCAAAAGTATCAGTTTTGGAAAGCTAAACCCCATTAGTGATATTTACAGTCTGCGATCAGCATTGTATTTATAAAAACCAGAGTAATTATAAGCAGAACTTATCAGAATATACAAGACAGCTTGTTCCATCTGTACACAGAAAAGCTGAAGAGCAAGTAGCTGCACTCCAAAGACTTGCTCACTTAAGAAAGCTGTGACTATACATGAGGGAAATAAAAAGCGAAAACTTGCTACATTTAAGCACTCCTAACATTTTCTTTAAAACTTATTTGGGTTTTTTCATTTCTTGTATATATTATATACTAAATTACTTACATACATAAATAATCTAAACATTAAAATAGACTCAGATGATAATTAGTATTGATTAATTTCCTGGTTAATACAAATTTGTACTCATCAATTTTTATTTCAATGGTGACAGTTTGTGTATTAGCTGTAGAATGGGGTACACTTATCATTTAGGACATACCACATCCATGCTTAGCTTTAAACACATGACTCCAAGGGAATCTATAAGTGTTGTATATTTCTATGTATGTAGGTGTGTGTGGGTAAGGCGGCTTGAGGACAAGGTACTGACCCTTCCAGGTCTCTCACACTGTCTCTCCCTGAATTTAGAGCTTGACAATTAAGCAAGACTGGTTGGCCAGAGAGCTCCCAAGATCCTTCTCCACTGTCTCAGTGCTGGGATTATAGGTGTGCACCACTGCATCCAGCTTTGTTTAAAGTGGACTCTGGGGAACTGAACTGTTCTCATGCTTGCAATAGCCAGCCCTTTACTAACTGAACCATCTCTCCAGCTTTTGTAAAAGTTAAATTCAGGTATACTGACCTACAAATCACAAAGGATTCCGGTATCTTCTAAGGCATGAGTAAGAATGCAGCTTCACTTGCAGGTTGTAATAAATCACTGAGTGATAGATAGCAAGGCCCGTTTCCTTATCTTGGCCCACTTTCTACACAGTTCTGAACAAAGAGATCCCATCTTACATAGTCCTCCCTGAGAGTAGTTGATAAAACAGAACCTACAGGCTATCACAGCCAGACTTCAACTCTGACTCTGTTACTCAATGGCTAAGAAAACACCACTCAACAATCCAATTCAACACACTAAATTAATCATAGGTCAGTAATGCAGGTTCTAATTAGAGAAAGTCAATACACAATCATTGTATGTTAAAATAAGTAGAGTGCTTTGCAGAATAGAAGTAGCTGTGGTGTTGGTCTCTAAATAAATCTCATTGTGAAGCTAATTTTTTAGTAAAATTTTGAGTAACTAAAGGTAAGTAGATTTCTGAGAGAAAAGCCAGCTCAAAGATCTAAAGGAAGTAAAGAGCCTACTGTATTTATAAATCTCAAACAGGACCAAAATATGAATTCAGGAACAGACGAGGACAGTAGAATAAGGTAGGTCAGGAATACGGAAACATCAGTATAGAATTTTTTGTCTACCACAAAAGGGATTTTATCTTTTATTCTGAAATAGTGAACATCTTAAAGTACTAAACATAAGAATGGACCAAAGTCACATTTTTTTTT
>CABHPR010094815.1:0-22457 GCA_902168415.1 Peromyscus melanophrys
TTCTATCCCCGTTATTCTTAGGTTTGGCCTTTTCATGATGTTCCAGATTTCTTGGACATTCAGTGTTATGACATATTTTTTGGCTTTAGTGTTTTCTTTGACTGATGAATCTATTTCCTCTACATATCCTTCACTCCAGATAGCCTCTCTTCCATCTTTTGTATTCTGTTGGTTGTGCTTTCATCTGTAGTTCCTGTTCATTTACTCAGATTTTCCACTTACAGAATTCCCTCAGTTTGTGTCTTCAATTGCTTCTATTTCAATTTTCAGGTCTTAAACTGTTTCCTTCACCAGTTTGATTGTTTTTTCTTGATTTTCTTGGCTTTCATTAAGGGATTTATTGATTTCTTCCAATTTTTGTTTGTCTTTTCCTTAATTTCTTTAAGGGAATTTTTCATTACTTCTTTAAAGGCCTCTATCATCTTCATAAAGTTATTTTAAGGTTGTTTTCTTCTGCTTCTTCTATGTTGGGTATTCAGGTCTTGCTGTGGTAGAACTGCTAGGTTCTGGTGGTACCATATTGCTCTTTATGATGTTCCATGTAGTTTTGCACTGGTGTCTACCCATTTCTTCCTCCAATTGGCATAGGATGTATGTGTCTGAGGGAGCTGCTCTTGGTCCAATATGTGCTGGCTGTGTCTGTGTCTGTGTCTCAGAAGGCCACTCTTGAACCACTTGGCACTCTTGGTCCTATCAGAGTTCTTGGTACAATCAGAGCTGGCAAATTTCATGTCTCAGGGAGCTTCTGAGATCATAGGGGATGGGTGGGTTTTGGAGAGGGAGTAGGTCTTATAGATTGCAGGGTCCAATGAGCGGTGTTGGTGGGGAGGCCTTCACACAGAGGTCTTCCCTGCTGGCCTGCAATTGGGGCAGCAATGGGTGGTGGAGGGGCACGGGTTTTTCCTCGAGGTAAAGATACTAGAGCCCCTTTCACATCTTAAAATATTCAAATTTGATAAGAACTTAGAAGTAGCTTTTGTTTAGGACCAGGGAGGATAAACAACTCATTCAAAATCACAAGTGGGTTCATGATGCTTCATTCATGCAACAAATGGAAACTGCAGGACTACTATATACTGGACAGCATACTAGGCTCTGGGAATAAAGAATAAGTACAACGCAGGCCCTTGTCTTTTGACCATATCCATGACCACACTATGTGGCAAACATGGGAAACAAGACAAAGCAAAGCAAAATCAGACTGAAAGTCTGATGCTTCACTTTTTGATTCTATTCTGTGATAATTTCAATGCTTAATTTTTTCATGCATGCACCATGATTTCATACATTTTTTTGGGAGAAAATGTGATGTTTGGATATATTTATTAATTGTGCCCTGATCAAATTAGGATAACTGGTCTATCTATTACTTTAAACATTTATAACTTACGTGTTGTGAGAGCATTCAAAATATTCTCAGTTTTTGAAATGTACAACACAGCATTATCAGCCACAGTTACCCTACTGTGACTGAGGATACAGAAATCTAATTTTTCTTGAAAATATTCTCAAAGGGACTTGTCTGCTGAATAATCTTCTAAGTACAGTAATCTCAATGAACACCACTCTTCTGACACTACTAAATGTTTACAGTTCCTTTCATACTTACTGGAGAAGAAAATTTTTTAAAACACATCTCGAGATAGGCTAAGCAAGACTCATTTTGCTGACTTTAAAAGATCATACATATGTACATATAAGTATGTAACAATAACTAATGGAAAAAGAGGTTATTAATTTGAAAAAGATCAAGGAGGGGTTTATGGAGTATTGTGGGGAGGGAAGGAGGGAGGGAAATGATGTAATTATAACCTCAAAAAATTATAACCTCAAAAAAATTAAAAGAGGAATATTTACCGATAAGATGGCTCAGTTAAGAATACTTCCTGCTCTTGTAGATGACCCAGATTAGATTCTCAGCATCCACACAGTGGTTCACAACCACCTGAAACTCCCGTTACAGAGGCTCTAACACCCCCTTCTGACCTCTGGGGGCACTAGGCATACCTATCATACAGATAAATTCTTGGAGGCAGAACACTCATGCATATAAAATAAAATAAAATCTAAAAATTTTTTAAAAGATTAACAAAAGTAATTATAGAGTACTACAACTCATGAGAACTCAGTAATAATATATACACTTTCACACTCTGCTAGAAATGTCAGCTTCCATTTTGTGACTCAAGTTATGTTCTCCAGAAAACACAGGTTGGGAGATATGAACATGGTATTGACAAGGCAGTAAATGTCTCTTCTAAAGCCAGTTAACAATGGAAACAACGAGAGCTTATTCTCTATGAGAAACTGAAAGGAAAGACTAGAAACTCTAGATGGTCTAGAATTCCATGAACAATCATTGTTTGGATGCTGATTCCAGCAGCACCCACTCCTTGGTTTTTTTGCACAAGGGTAAATCATGTATTTGTGATCAGAAGCAAAAACTTCAGTGTATTAACCATCCTCCTGAGTATATGGGCCATTGTCAAGGGCACAGAGTGTGTATGTCAGAGTTCATATGCCCTGCTTTCTTCAGTGCCACTTGGTAGATGCAGGTAGTGGCAATAGCTAGGGACTGGAAATCCTGATCCTGCAGAGTCCACTGTCTGTACCAGTTATGAGCTGATGGTGAGGGTGGAGGACATATCCATGGCCCCAAATCACAAATTCTGCTCTACCCTGCTTATTCTTTTAGCTCTGGCTGATAATTTCTATTTACTCTCTCCTAGAACGTACATTTTCAATCAGATCCTTTCCTCTTCATTAAGATTCTGCAATCCTTATGTCATCTCACAACAAAGAACTATGCCTCTCATTTCACAGTTCACAGTATTCATAACTGATGCAGTCTCAACCCTTTGATAAAAGCACCAACACTTTAGCCATGGATATCTTATCACCCTTGAACAGTTTGGAAAGGAGACCCTCCCTGTATCTTCTAAAGCTCCCATTCTTACCAAACTGCTGATACATCTGACATTCCCAAACAACTAGCCACCCTAATCCCCAAAACAATGCAGGGAAGTTCCCTGTCCCTGGTGTTCTGGAAGTCTCTTTGCTTTGGTGAAAACTCAGTGACTCATCCTTTTACCCCTCTCCCCTTCCGGGGATGTGGAAATATCTAGTTGTTGGTATTATAGCTTACAAGTTAGCTTTTTCTGAGGGGGTTTGCAAACACTATTGTCTCATGTCATCCAGGTGAATCACACTGACCAGGGAGTGAATTAATGGTGAGAGGAGACACAGAAAGGAGAAGCATGTACAGAAAATTGTGAAGTAATTCTCTTGTCGTTCTTCTCTCTTTTTATTTTATCCAAGGTCATACTTCACACACCTTCAAGAATACTAACTAATTCATATTTTATGATAATTAGTCATGCTCTTTCATATACCATTAGATCATAAGCACCATGTACCTGCTATTTTTGTCTTTTTTTTTATTCATTGCTTTGCTCCCAACATATAAAGTACCTGGCACACCACAAGCACTGAACAGATGTTTGATGAGTGAATGAAGGTCTCTGTGCATCTCAAATAGGCCTTTGATCGCACTTTGATGGACACTTCTTAAAAGTGTTGCTGTGGCCGGTTGGGAGTGGTACACTCCTTTAATCCTAGGATTCAGGAGGCTGAGCCAGGTGGATCTCTGTGGCCAGCCTAGTCTACAAAGTGAGATCCAGGATAGGCACCAAAACCACACAGAGAAACCTTGTCTCAAAAAACAAGCAAACAAACAAAAGTGTTGCTGCATTTAATCTTCTGAGTGTTGGAAAAGGAGGAAAACTCACTTTTTTCTATGGGCACAAAAATTCCAGTTAGACCATCCTGAGTGGAAAATAAAAGTTTTACTGAACACACAGACACAACCTCTTACTGTATAAACAATTGTATCTGTAGTTAGACATAAGTTGGTTTTGAACCTTTTGCTATTGTAAGAGCTTGATCAAGCTGCCCTCTCTTTTACAAATGGGTATTAGCATGCTAAGCACACTGCATTTCAAAAGCACTCTGTGCATAATAGCTGCTCAACAAATGTTGGTTTCCTTCCTAGCACGCATGGTCTCCCTACCTTGCTCCAGATCCAGAGACTGCCATGTTCTTCCAGCACTGGTTGTCAACACCGTTCAGCATTAGCCAATCAGAGGAGACTCAGTGGAGACACACCCACTGCAGGTCCTCCTCTCATGGTCTTCAGTTTGGGAAAGGCTGGGCCTCCATAATACATGAGCTGGCAATGAAAAGCCTAGTTTCTGGCTTTCACTTTTGTCTGCACCCACCCCTATCAGGCGACTTTCCTGAAGGTAATCAGCACTCTGTCGGAGCTGGCTGGCTCTGGTGGCAGAGAGTGCTGCTCTCTCAGCTGCTTTTGCAGATCTTCCCTGAGCACTGGGGTCTGAATGGGGGGGGGGGGAGGGTGAAAGAAAGAAAAACTCCAAAAAACATGATGTTGTCACTTCCAGACACAAGGAAGCCTGGACAGATACAGGGCCCAGGCCCAGAGACAGCCCTGGGTTAACACCATGTAGGACAGGTTCCACTGTGTCCGGCAAGGACACACACCTACAGGGCAAGGGGATGATGGAAGGAGCAGGAAGGGCTTTTTCCTGTGTAGCATATGAGGCACAGAATGATTTGGACTTCAACGCACAGTAGACATGGGCTAAGCCTAGCTTCCATGTCTGTCTGCTTTGCAACAGCTTCCTAGTGCTCTTCAGAGATCTTGAGTTCTTAGAGGGAAGCCTTGGAATTCCAGTCAGGAATCCCTGGGGACCTCATGTTGAATAAGATTGAGGCAGCTCGAGTGTTATCTTAGCTGTTGGGGGACTCATGCCTCTGCTAACCTTGCCTGCCTGTGTCTTCCAGGCAACAACAGCGTTCTGACCTGTATGGAAGATGGACTGTGGTCCTTCCCGGAGGCCCTGTGTGAGCTCATGTGCCTCGCCCCACCCCCAGTTCCCAACGCAGACCTGCAGACAGCAAGGTGTCGAGAGAACAAGCACAAGGTGGGCTCCTTCTGCAAGTACAAGTGCAAACCTGGATACCACGTGCCTGGCTCATCTAGGAAGTCCAAGAAGTAAGTGGTGCTGGGAACACACTCTCGGGCTCTGAGGAGGGCCAGAGTCAGTTCTGGATACCTCTTTAGAAGGAAATAGTCTTGGCTTTGCTGGAGACCATACCAACAGCGTCCCATTCTGTCCCATGCAAAAGACACAGCAGAGTAGGTATTGGTCACACACAGCTACTTCCAAGTCACAGCGCCACAGCAAACTGGCTATATGGTCTCAGCCTAGTGGTTTATTTTCCTTTGGCCTCCTATTTTTTCAGCGGCAACAAGAAGTTGGTAAGTTACCACACAGTGTTGTCATAATGTAGAAGGACTTGCAGAAATGCCTTGCACAAACTACTTATTCAAGGAATATTGGATGTTCACATCATCATTTTACAGGCACCCAAGAGAACAGTCTGGAAGGAAAAGAGAAGACAAGGGGCTGGTGGGGACTGAGCTTTGTCCCAAACGATACCTGGCTGACAACCTGCCTATCTTTGACAATGTTGTTCAATGAATGCAATTTCCTTCATTCTTTATTAATATTATTGTTGTTGTTGCTGACATGATAATATAATTATAGCATCCCCCTTTCCTTTCATCCCTCCAAACCTTCCCATGTACACCTTCTTGCTCTTTTCAAATTCATGATCTCTTTCTTGGCATACACACACATGTGTGTGTGTGTGTGTATGTATATATATATATATATATACACATATATATTCATAAATATATAAATATGGCCTCCTCAGTCAATATAATATTACACACACATATATCTCTGTCTATGATCTATCCATCTGTCTTTCTTTCTATCTATCTGTCTCTCTATCTATCTGTCTGTCTGTCTGTCTGTCTGCCTATCTGTCTTCCTATCTATCCACCTGGGGAAGACTATTTCTCCTGCTTTCAACATTCCTTAGTTGCCTGTAGTTCTTTATCTAGGGATGAGGCCTCATAAGCTTCCTCTTTACATGTTAGCACGTCTATTAGTGTCATCCTTGTTTAGGTCATGTTTAAGCAGCCATATTGATGAGACTTCAAGGTGTTTCTTTGATATTTCTAGGAGGCAAAAATATGACAGCAAACTTCTTGTTCTTCTGACCCTTACAGCCTCTACTCCCCCGGTTCTGCAATGACCCCTGAGCTTAGGTGCAGGGGTTGTATTGTAGATATATCAGTTGGTGCTGGACTCTACAACTCTGCATTGTGACCAGCTCTAGTTTTCTGAAATCGTCTCCATCATACATGCCTCGCACATTCCACATACAGGCAGGGGGTTCTGAATAGGAAAACAATGTGAGGCCCCCTGGTAGTGTTCAGGTTCGAGCCATGTGATTCTTGGAATAACTATTCTTTCATCTTTCCTGAAGACGGGCCTTCAAGACGCAGTGTACCCAAGATGGCAGCTGGCAGGAGGGAACTTGTGTGCCTGTGACTTGTGACCCACCTCCAGCCAAGTTCCATGGGCTCTACCAATGCACCAATGGCTTCCAGTTCAATAGTGAGTGTAGGATCAAGTGTGAAGACAGTGAAGGCTCCCAGGTAAGCCCCCACTGAAACCTGAGACCAAAGCCTCCTCCCCTCTGCTTAACAACTGCTGTCTCCAGGGCTCTTGTCTACACAGCCCAGCCTGCAAAATGACAGTGTCACCACTGCAGAAGCTGAGAAGCAGGACTTCCAGAATGTTCTTTTGTAAGCTCTCTGGGCTCTGTTTTCTCTCTATGAGCCTATTTCATCCAGAGTCTTAGCTGTGAGAATATTTTTTTTTGCATTTTTTATTGTTAAGAGATTTTCTGTTCATTTCACATATCAACCACAGATGCCTCTCTTCTCCCTCTTCCCATCACCCCCCACCCCCTCTAGCCTTCCCCAGCAATCCACCCTTCATTCCCACCTCCTCCAAGGCAAGGCCTCCCATGAGGAGTCAGCAGAGCCTGGTACATTCAGTTGAGGCAGGTCCAAGCCCCTCCCCCTGAACCAAGTTAGCTGTGAGAATTTTTTAAACGTTAGAACTGTTAGATATTTTCTGAGTGATTATTAAAGACAACTATGTATGGCCTCTTAGCAGGTGAGATGGGTCAGTTATGTGCCTATGATAGGGGTGACTGGGACTTTGATCAGCTCTGCTCACTTCCTACTACCGTCACTACTCACATTGTCCTTGAAGCATTTAAAGACAAGAGGCTGCCATTATCACTAGTCATCCATTGACCCCTGAAGCCTGCAGAGGGGGCTTTATTAAGGTTGGACGAACACTTCTGAGCACAGTATGGAACAAAGGAGGACAGAAGGAACCAGGGTGGATTTGAGTTAAGCCATATGGAACTAAAGAATAAGTGTTCCTGCCTGCCTCTACTGAAGGGACTCTGTGAATGAGCGGCCTTCATCCTCCATACCCAACCTCTGCTCCTCAGTCAGATAAGCAGGAGGTCACAAAAGTAAAACAAAAGTCCACAGAAAAGCCATCTTCCCAGAACCCACCACTTATAGTTGACAGGCTAACCCTGCTGTTCACTCGTGTGCGAAGATCACCAGCCAGGTGAACCTGGACGGTAAACAGTGTCCTACAGATTGAAGTCCTTCCTGTTCATTATTTCTTAGCCTCCAAATACCAAATACTGCTAAACTAACACCATTAGCACCCCCTTTTTTCTTTTCCAACATTTAAGCAATTCCCAGACCTACTTATTCTTCCCAAAATACCCCCTGAAAAGGTTCTCTCTGTACGCAAGGCAACTACCCTGATAAAAACTGCTGTCTTTTTTCTGGACCACAGTGCTCTTGATCATGTCCTTTCTTATCACCTCAATTCTCTGGCTTCAAGCCCTTATAAGCTAGCATCTTTTTGTTTCCTTGGGATAAAGTCCAACCCTATTAGGCAGCATTTCAGACTCCACCCCCACCCCCAGGAAGACTCAGGTCCCCTACCTTCTCTGTGTTTCTAGCTGAAGTATTTCCATCATTTGGTTCAGATGCCTGACTACTTCTCCTTGTCCTCCCCACTTCAACCAAGAAGTCCCTTCTCCACCATTCCTTTGTGTAAGTTCCTTCCGCTCCTGGGCTCAGTTGCACCTCTCTCGGATTTCCTGCTTATAGCAGCAGCCGCCTGTCCTAATTTTGACTTATTTCATGGTGGTCCCACACAGACTGTGAAGTTTACTGCCTCTTTCAATGCCCCTATGCCTTCAGCACTTAGGACAGTACCAGGCACCTAGTAGGTCCCTCGGAAGTGACAGATTAGGAACCAGGGACCCCTTCTGTGGATAAGCTGAGTTTAGTAGGTATTGCCTCCAAGCCCTGAACATCATACATTCACGGGTGTCTATGAATACCCTGGGGTGCTGGTGGTCACTCCTGGGAATTGTGCCCATCCTCCAACACCTAAGAAGCAGGAGTCCTGGAACAAGCAAGGACCAAGATTACCATGGCCTCTCACAGGCTGATCTGCTTCCCTTTCACTCCCTCACATAAAACTGTTGCTAACAGTTATCCCTGAGCCAAATAATATTCTGGCCATGGCCATGTTATCAAACTGAAACCCAGTCTGCCCGAAGCCTGCCAAGTAGCTTTCATGGGCAGTTTGTATTTAAAGGAGAGGAAAATGTAAATTCATCAGAGGCCTGGAGTGTTGCTGCTTGGCAGTGGGTGGAGAGGCTAGACTCGAAGGAGCAGGGTATGGCTTGTCAGCTCAAAGAATGAGGGAGCGTGTGCCAAATGGGCTCTTAACACAGTTGACATTTCTAGTTTGTACTAAGAATGAATTTCCTCTACCCTCAGACCAAGGGCCTGAGAGCCAGCGCTAACGTTCACCTCAGATTCCCTCTTGCTGCCTGTAAACACAGCAGGAACGCAGGGCCCACACTTCTTGAATCCCACGGCTTATATGGAACAAAGATTCTTAGCTTTCCAAACAAGTTCCAGATCCTGGCAGAGAAGGGTAGAGGCTACTATAGGGAGAGTCACATACTCCCTCCACGGCTACTACTGGCAGAATTTTAAAAATTCCACTTCATTGAGTCCTCCGAGGGAGCCAGTAGGATGCTTGCTAGATCTGGGTTCAAATGCTGACTTCACCGCCCCACCCCTCGACAAGCTACTTAACCCTGCCAACGTCAGGTTCTCTGAGTGTAACATGTGAAGAAATAGTACAGCCTGCCTCACACTCTTTTGGTGGTAGCAGGGACCAGACAAGGGTACACACACCCTGAGTTGTGCCGTGCATGGTTCTATGCCACAACAACAAGTAAGGCACAAATAGACTAATCTGCTTTTATGGTGATCACAGTAGAGATCTCTGATGCTAGATGCGAACTTCCATAGAACTTAGAAACAAAGGCAACAGATTGAAAAAAGTCTTCTGCTGGCTAGCTCCCCGGAGTCACAAAAGTGGCACTTATCCAGTGTAAAGATCCATATGAGCTGCATGGAAACCTAGAATGCTACCCAAATAAAACCTGTAGAATGAACAATCCTCTAGTCATTCTAGAACTTTCTGTTATGATGAAAATGTACCATTTCTGTGCTGTGTCTCCAGCCATGTGTCCCTGAAGCCTCTGGTTGCAGTGTCTAAGCAGTTAAATAGTAAATTCAATTTTACTTAAATTTTCTTAAAATGTGAGATGTGCATGTTGGTACACATCATTGTTTCATGCATGTGGGAGGTAGAGGCAGGAGGATTAGATGTTCAAAGTCAGGCCTGACTACATAGTGAGTTTGAGGCAAGCCTTGGCTACATGAAACAAATTATTTTACTTATTTATTTTTTGATATGGTTTCACTGTGGAGCTCAGATAGGCCTTCCTTGAACTGACAACCCTTCTGCCTTGGCCTCCTTGGTGTTGGGATATTAGATATGCTCCATCACAACCAGCTCCATAGTTCATAATAAATGTAAATAGCCACACTTACACTTCCATATTGGACATTTCAGCTCTGACATTTATAGTGTTCTTGTCGCACTAAAACCAAGGAGGAAGGCCTAAATAGTCATAACTTTGCTTTTTAATGTGAGGATTTTATGGGCACCAGGCTGGTGTCACAGACTTTCTTTCATCCTGGGAACTAAAAGCAAACACCCGAAGAAGAAACTGTCTCCCCACTTTCCAGGTGCAGAATGAAGGCCTGTGGAGTCTAACTAAATCTTCGCCTGTAACTCTGAGCTCATAGGTGGTATTGAGACTCTTCAGCCATGTTCATCCACTGTCCCCATACACTGCCAGGGTAGGCTGGTGGCCAAGGCTGACGTATGCTCTCTGGACAGCTGGCAAGAAGTGCTAAGCCTATCTAGATTTAATGAGACTTAGAGGGCACCGGATATGTGAAGAGATAGCTTAGTCCCAGGACATAGTGACAAGCTCGGTGGGAGTGCTGCAAGTGATAAGAGGGGCAGCCAGTCTTCAGAGAAGACCGGGGTCTATGGCAGACACTTGAAACCAGGACAGGAAAAGGCTAACTATGCTTCATGGGAAGAGTAGTGCACCTAATAATGGGTTTCCAGAACTCAACAGGAGCAAGAGAGGGAGGAACATAGTAGCATCAACAACACTCCCAGTCCCTTGCAGGGGAGACGGAGGTTAACTATGCAGTCCTTTCTGCCATGAAAGCATGGAGCTGGCCTAGTCGATATGGACTCTGCCATGGATGCAGAATAACTCTATGGGTGCAGAAACAGCAGGTATGGCTAGTGTCTTGTTTCAGGGTTAACTGTGCATCACATACCTAGGGCTGCCTCGAGAAAGTGAGAAAAGTCACGAAAGTCCATGCCCGTTAGAGCATGGCAGATGTTCAGAGACCTTCATTGCAGCCCACTTAGCGTACAGATGTGTCTGCTGACACATGGAAAGGAGAGTCACACAAGTGACTAGCAGAGCCAGATCTTTAGCCTAGTAACAGCACAAGCCATTTTTCAACACATCCTCACACCTGGAACTGCTCATCACTCCTGATCAGTTGTTTCACACCGATTGAGTCACATAAATGCATTGGGTCTTTCTGTTCTACTTTATAGATGCAGACGTGAAAGGTTTTTATTGGGGGGGTGGGTGTGCACTGTGGTATACAATTAGGACATGGTAGATTCAGATTTCCATAGCTGATGCTCATCCTGTCCCCTGTCACCTGGCCGTGCCTGGCTTTGATACTATCAGAACCGTCTGTCATGACTTGGCTTATTTTTTTTTTCTACCCATTTTCTCTCTCCCTGCTTTGTTTGTGTGTCCTCCTTCCACCAAGGCACAAAGGCTCACCATCAAGGGCTGGAACCTGGCGTCCACTGCCACCCTTACTCATTGCCTCCCCATTCTGGCTGCTGCCATGTCTGGAAAGCCAAGTACTGTGGGTTGACTTGATCCTTAAATTCCCTAGTGAGTGAGTGCAACAGGAAAGTTAGGAGCTGTGGCTAATGCGTAGCACTGTGCATACGTGTTAGATCTGAAGAACTTCCATAAATTGACCACTTTGTTGTCATGATGACTCTTGTAGGCAGTAGACTCCATGCACACTTAACAGTTGAAGAAGCTGAGGCACAGGCACATGAAGAAACTCTCTCAGGTCCCAGAGCTGGGATGTTGCCGTGCTAACATTTGAACCTGTATAGTTGTAATGATAACAACATCATCCATTGCTTGTTTCTTTCCTGTAGTGAACCTCAGTTTTCAGATTTGACATAGGACATGGTTTCTCTTTCATTCAGTAGTTAAAATGATTCCTCAGAACAATGAGCATGAGGGAGGTTTCAAGAATATAGTTAGCTGCAGAGACCTTCAACTCTGTGTGGTTTTCTTGACTAAAGACATAAGGGGTCTAAAGAGAGTGCAGTATGGCTTCTATAGACAGAAATATATAGAACAAACACACAGTTTTGGTGAAGGATGCACAGTCCTCTTGTTGGATATTTTGCTTTAGCAGGTAAAATCATGTCTTGTGCTGGGACTTGGCTTGCGCATTTGGAATCAAACACACTCAGCTGGTTTGGTTCCCTGATTACACCCACAGAAGTAGTGTTCTCAGATTGGATACTCAACAACGTTGGCTCTTCTGTTCTCAAATTAGGCAGAGCAGTCAGTAAGGATATCCCCATTATCAGATAGTCAGCAAGTGCTGAGCACAAGAAGAAGCTTAGGGGAGAATGGAGCATCTAAATGTTCCAGAGAGGTTGCCATTCCGAGAAAACAGCACCAAAGTGTGAGGCAGGGAAAGCCAGGGAAGGGAGGGCAGGGAATGACATGTTTACTTGAGTAGACTGAAGGGCACACCTATAGACAAGAGGTGGGGCTAGAAATGTCTGAGTTCCATATGGAAGCTCTGGAGTGCTAGCCCACATGCTTGCCTTCTTCTGAAGGCTAACGTTTTAGCAGGTGGGTGCCATATTTTTAAGGCAGATTTAGCCACAGAAAGTGCCAGATGAACCAAGGAAGAGAAGGAGAAGGAGAGAGGGGGAGTCTTGAGAAAGTAAGACCAGTACCTTATGTTCCCACCTTCCACAGTGAGGCCTCTGGGACTTGAAACTCCCTGAGTAGATTCCAGTTAGCTCTAATACATCCTCTGCTGCAAACCTTGCTCCTCAGCCAATTCTGGCCCTTGTAGTGCTGAGGTCTGCAGGCCTTGAGAGGCTGGAGGCCAAATGCATCATAGTCCCAGGCCAAGGATCCAGGAAATTGGGGTCAATTTCCTACTCCCCTGAGGGCCCAGCAGAATCATGGGGCTTAGAGCTTGGGGCTCCAAAAGGGAGAGTCCAAGTCCTCTAAAGTCCAAAGAAGCTGCACAAGATTGCCACAAGCCACTTAAAGAGGCCCTTTAAGTTTCCCTGTAGCTGCAAGCTCAGATGGGCCACATTCTCCCAAGGGCAGGGAGGTTCTCTTGCAATAGTGTCCACCTTCTGCTGGCCCAGGACAGACCTCAAGAAGGGCCCCTTCCTCTTCTCAGTTCTGATTCCATGCAGCTGCTTTTTTTTATTATTACTATTAAAGACAAAGCAGCTTCAGCCCATCTCAGCCCTTTTACATTTTATCTCACAGACGCTCATTGTTTATTCCCTCGTTGATTTGTTTACTCACTTATGCCTTTTATTTTTCCTGGCTATTCCTTCATTTACTTCCCAGTGAGTTAAAAAAAAAAGTCTTCTACATATTCGTCCCATCCCTCCTTAATCAGCAAGTCTTGAATGAACAAACACAACTACAGAGAGGTAAATGGATAGACTGAGTGGCCTCCGTTACTGAGAGGCTCTGGGGATGCAGGAGTGAGTCAGGCAGTGTACAGGCTCCTGCAGAGCCTCTTGATCCATTGGGGAAGGATAGTCATCCACTTGTTTCAGAGTAGAACCCAGTCTCCTGAAGCCAGCATCCAAGCGCCATACCTTCTGCATTCTACCTTCCTTTCCTCCTCCCTCAGGTCACAGGATGGAGCCAGACCAGCCTCAGCCATGCTTACTGCATGGCCTTACATTTGCACATGAACTTCGCTCTTCCAGGAGCGAACTTCCATTCCTTTTCTGTCTTCTCGGAGCCCCATCGAACCTCTGCTCTGATTCAGTCTTGGATGTTGAGTGGGGCTTAGAGAAAGTCCTGTATTTTCAAACTGCACTTGCTTACGGAAGACTGAGGAACAGCCTGTTGCTTACCCTAAAGAACCCAAAACAGAGATACATATAACCCACTCTGAACTCTGTTGGGGCCATTATGGGTGGAAGTACCTTGGAAGAGAGAGCTTCTCGCACAGGCTGCTTTCTTATTGTCTAAAAGGAAGGAAAGAGTGGTTGGTTCATAGCTACCTTTTTTTATGACTCCCCCTTACATCTTACTGTCTGTGTAAGTAGAATACATGATGGGTTCCTGACTTCTCAACAGAAACAACAATAATCATAAAATAATTCTCAGCCGTAATTACTCCAATTAGAATTTCCCAAGAACCATAATCTAGGAATTAGGAACCTGGGAGTTAGACAGTCTGGAAAGACCAGAGCAAGTTTCTTTTTGTTCTGAGTCCTCAGTTTCTCCATTTGAAAATACTAACAATACCCCTGTTTCAAGATGACTGAGATTCAGCTTTTAGTAACAAGTTGTTTGGGAACACTTTTTAAAGCTGTGGGGAAATGACAAATTGTTTTATCTTTCATTCTGAGAGGTATGTCCTTTGGGCAAATGGAGTCTGTCACATCCTAAGTATGTTTCTGTGGTGTTCAGGGCCGTGGGAGCAACATCATTCACTGCCGGAAAGATGGTACCTGGAGTGGCTCCTTCCATGTCTGCCGAGAGATGCAAGGCCAGTGCTTGGCTCCAAACCAGCTCAACAGTAACCTCAAATTGCAGTGTGCTGATGGCTACGCCATAGGTAAGATGGCTATGCCACAGTAAACAGGGGCATGTGCATGTCTGTACGGGAGCATAGACTAGTGCCTGGTGAATTTCTGAGCATATATATGTGAAACCAGTCTCGGTCTGTGAGGGAGACAGAGAAGAATGAAACAGACTATTTCCTCCCACCAAGAAACTCAGGAATAAGGATCCTGATTGTACTATATGGTTACATTATATTGTGGCCTAATGTGTACAGTTGTAGTACAGAAATGCTCTCAGTTACAAAGGGGGACACAGAAGTGCTCAGGGGAATTGATGCTTACCCACAGCTTTGTTAGACCTTATCAGGTATACTAGGGAGAAGAATCTGAAATCAAGTGACCAATGAGCAGGAAGTATGACTTATACAGGATGCACAGTGGTTGTTTTCATTGTGAGTGGTAAAATGTACCCCATGCATCACCCAAGAGCACCTGGTACTGTTCAAACTCTGGTCGCCCAAAGGGCATCAGTAATGATCCTCTTAACGAACATTATCAGATGAGAGAATAAAACCTCAAATGGACAGTGGAACTCACTTCAAGTCCTGAGGTTTGACCTATTCCAAAGTGACGTCTCTCTCCTCAGCATCCTGGCATTTTCTACGTGTGTGTGTGTGTGTGTGTGTGTGTGTGTGTGTGTGTGTGTGTGTGTGTGTGTGAGAGAGAGAGAGAGAGAGAGAGAGAGAGAGAGAGAGAGAGAGAGAGAGAGAGAGAGAGAGAGATTAGCCCGAGAAATGCTTACAGTGAATAACAACCCTGGGTTTGCTTAGTAGAGCCCAGGCTCTGGGACAGATGCATTTATTATCAGGTGTGTAGCTTTCTCTGGGGAAACTTAGAGCACATAGAACCTGACCTAATTTAAGGGCAATGATGCTGACCTCTTGAGATGATTCTCTAATTGACTGCAGTGAAACCTCCAGGGAACTGAATGTCCTTACTCAGGGCCAGTGTGATTTATGACAATACTGCCAAGGCTGTGTGGTAAAGAAGGTCGTCTAAGCATGTACAAAGCCAGCAAGTCCTTTGCTAGGTGTGCTGAGACTTGTCACTGTACATCCAGAAGCAAGGCCTGTAGTTGGACAGGGAAGGTTCCCAGGGGCTGTCCACTTCTTTTTGGAGGTGAAAACACAGAAAATCAGATAAGAGAATTTGTTGTCGTATGAACTTAGAGCCAGCACCAGCACATTGTTTACTGTGCTGGCTCCTGCCGGAGTCGAAAGGTAGCGAGACACATGGTTGCTCTCTCCGCTCAAGATCTTACAGAACTACTGAAGGACCCTGACTGGAGAATTATGGAGAAATTGGGGGCTTTGTGGGGACTACTACATAATCATTCTAGACAGTTGGGGCAACAAGTGTCTCTGTGATTTGCAGCACTGGCTGCTGTCTTCCTTCCTCGTCTCCATTATTCCTGATGGGTGTGCATGTCTCTGCAAACCTATGTCTGAGAACAGTCTATAGACAACGGAAAGGGTGGATGGTGGTGATAGTTCTCCACCCAATGGGAGCTTTTACATAGTGAAAAAAAAAAGAAGAAAAGGGAATTTCTATGATATCAGTACTGTGTTGTCTTCCTGTCCCTTTAAACCCATGTTCCCATGGTAGTGTGGTTACTCATCTTCTGACTATAGTAATCCAGGACTGTCAATCAGTGGTTGGGGGGTGGGGGCCTCTTAGGGGAAAAAAGGGAGAGAAAGGGGGAACATGAGGATACTGGTGAAGACAGAGAAAGAAAGGGGGGAAAGTGGTACCTCTTCTATTCATTGCTTTCCAGTGGCTGTCATCTGGTCCCGGGAAGAACCCTACACAGGAATCCTTTTTCCCTATGGAGAGGGGTTTGGTTAGAAACTTTGTGTTAGGGTAAGGTAGGTACCAAATTTATGGCTGAAGACTCAGTAGGAGTCACTCTGACCCTTTTTAGTGCTGCCCCAAGCAACCTTGGGAGCATGTGTGACTATCACGAGCTTCAGGGGAAGTCACTCCCTTCCTGAGAGAAAGAAGCAAGGGCCTGGTGAAATCACCACCCTGTGATGATGTCCACTGTGGCTCATATGCCACAACACTGCAGCCTGGTCCTGAGATCCAGAGCTTGGCCTGTGGGAGAGGTGCCAGCAAGAAAGGACAGGAGAAACAGGGAAGGAAGGAGGGAGAGACAATGTCAGAGAACAACCAGTGTTTCCTCTTCTCATCATGCTTTTTCCTCCTCTCTTGGGACAGACTGCCTTTGTCTGTTACCCAGAGGAGACATGTTTTCTTCCTTCACGGCAATTTTATCATTACACTTTTATCTTTGCTGCCTCCAAACTCCTTTAGAATCGGTCTCACGGTAATATAGGGTGTGCCACAGAATCTTCCGACAGCTTAGTGACATCTGTCCCCTCATTCTCATTAGTCATCTATTTTAAAAATCTTCTTGTGTTTTCATTTGTCTGCCATGTGGTCCTTCACTGGCTTCTTCACCTCACCATTGCCACCTTTCTGTCTTTTCCCTTTGTGGCTGGAGCTCACCCATCACTGGGCCTGAAAGTGAGGAGAAGATCTGTGTTTTAAGCCTGGGCTTTCAACATGACAGCTTAGAAAGATGACCTCTATGTCGCTTGGCTCCCCCACCTATGAAATGGGTGCCATGACACCCATCACCCATCTTGCTATAGAGCTAGATTCTCAGGAAATTGGAATGACCTAAGGAAGCCACCTGGCAAGAACAAGGACATCTCTTCTTCTGCAGTCAGTATCCCAAGGTTATGGTGAAACTGTTCTGAGCATTGCTTTAAATGTGCAACCCCAGTTGCCCCTTGCTTAAAATCGTGAATCTTTTAGACTGAAGAGGATACGACTATGGTAACAAGAAGGGCACTGGATAAGCTGTGGTGTGTGTGTGTGTGTGTGTGTGTGTGTGTGTGTGTGTGTGTGTGCATGTATGTATCTGGAAAGGGATGTTTAGAATGGCTAATTGGAAAGGATACTTACTAGAAAGATTTGGTTCACTCTTTCCACACTGAATGGTATTCAGAAGTTTGAACATGATGCAGAAGAATGACCTCTCTGGACCTGGTCAGATTCTAACAGGCTTTGGGGTCACAGGGACATACCACGGAACAGGCTTAATTTTCAGGAGACCGCATGATGTTAGTGGGTAAAACGGAGAATGGAGGGGGCAAATTAGAGTCAACTTGCAAATTCCTAGCCAGAAAGTCTTTCGAAATCTCTGTCCCAAAGCCTCCTGTGTGCTGTAACTGGCCTTGCTGATCATCCGCCCTCCATTGACTTACGACTTGATTTGCTTATTATCACGGTACCTATCTAGTTCATCATTTCCCCACTCACTCACTCACCCCCTATGCCTCACTTCCTCTTTCATAAGACATCTATTCCTCATTATGTCTTTCTGTAACCCCTTCATTCATCATTCATCCACTCATTCACTCACTCACCTCCTCACCAGTTAATGCAATCATTTCCTCATTGTTTCTTTTACTCAGTTCATGCATTTTATTTCTTGAATGTCTTCTGTGTACTATGTAAGGTTACAGGCTCTGGACACAGAAGAGGGAACAAGGGTAGACATGGCAACCTAATATGGTAAAACAATCACTAGGCAAATGGCAGGTGGCAATATGACAAATACCATTGAGTGCCTTGGTCTTCCTTGAGCTTGGTCTTCCTTGAGCAAATGGCACTTGTGCTAAGGTCTGGGTGCCATTAGTAGTTTGTTAGTAGAAGAAAAGTGAAAAGAATCCCGAGAGGACAGGGATAAATATTTAGCAGAAGAAGCATGAGGAGTAAGATCATGCAACTGCATACATTGCGTTCTCACTAGGCCAGTTTCATGGAGCTCTCTCACAGAGTCACACACTGGGCTATGCTCAGAAATGAGTCAACAATGCCTTGTCTTTCTTAGGGCAACACTAAGAGTGGAGGCGAAGCATGGCAGGGAGCAACACCGGGGTGAGACTCATCAGTGTCCAGCATGGTGACTCAATTCAGTAGGCATTCAGAAAGTGTGCTTACCCAACACCAGAACTGAGGGTAGACATCATGGGGCATTTGAGCTGGTCCTTGAAAAGCTGAATAGGATTTGGTCATAAAAAGAAAATTTAGAGCCATTCAGGGAGATGAGGCAGATAGTACTACGTACAGCTCAGTTCTATTAGGCCAAGCAGGGCATCAAGATGTTAAATGGGGAAGAAATTGACAATGGGGCTGGAGGAGGGACTGAATGTTGGAAAAATGGAGTTGGCTTGGAAGGAGGACTGGACAGGCTTTCTGGTGGAGATAACACATAGCAAAGTTAAGCTCTGGGCTGGTCGCTGTGGTGGTAGTTGCTAACTGGGTCAGATGCAGGTGAATGGAGCCAAGGAGACCTGAGGTGACTTTTTCAAGGGAGTCCTCCCTCCTTCTCACTGTTTGTGTGGACAGCCAAGTCCATTGGGAAACAGAAAAAAGCAGTGTTTACCCTGAGTATGGTGGCCATAGGTATTTGGAGATATGGCTGAGTCATTAGTTTACCTTGTTCTTCCCCTCAGGGTCAGAGTGTGCCACCTCGTGCCTGGACCACAACAGCGAGTCCATCATCTTGCCAGTGAACTTGACGGTGCGTGACATTCCCCACTGGATGAACCCTGCACGAGTAGAGGTGAGTGACTAGGGCCACCTCCCTATGGCTAAGGAGAAAGAGAATGCCATTGCTGAGTTCTTACTATGTCTTGGCTCCACTCAAGTTCATTGTCTATGTGTAGGATCTCATTTAATCACATCTATTTTCTGGGAAACTTTTTCACAACAGTTTTTCAGTCAATAATTTTTTACTACACCTCCTCAGCTTCTTTCCTAAAAACCTTGTATTTATTTTCTCCATGAGTGCTAGTGAGGAAACTGAGTCAGCAAGTACACATAGGTAGAAGACATAGAGCTAGATTCCACTCTAGAGTTTGCCTGTGTGGCCTGGGCTGTTTGGTACCTCTAGCACCTTCCAGGTAATTGTACTTTATGTTGCCTCAATCTCTTCCATCCTTCTCCATGCTTTACTTATTTGGTAAAATTCAACCAAAATGGGACATTCAAGATAGGGATCTAGTCATGTCTAGTGTTTATGGAGTACACGCTGTATTCAGGTACTTGGAGCTCTGCATACAAGATGACTTAAACCTCAGCCAGTGGCCTGTGCTCATGGACACTGCTAGCTCAGGTGTCCCAGAAAGAGAGATCAGACCTGATGCTTATTCTGGACACTGAGCTTTCCATGGCGTTAGGGGTCTGGCTTCCAGCCAGATGGTGGTAGATGCTCCTGAGTGGTACCACTGCCTTGAAGATAACCATTGGCTCCTAGTTTCTCATGTGTTACCTGACAGGTTGAGGGCTCCAAAGATGACTTGGGACTCTACTCTTATCTTCCAAGAGAGCCTGGTTCTCAGATTTCCATGGATCCATCTGAGCACTGACTCCTCACCTTGGGAAGGAAACAGGGAAACAGGAGCAGAGGCTGGGCAGGCAAGTCTTCAGCTGTATCTATAGCCACTAGCCTTCCTTCCTGGGATTCTGGGAACCACTGTCTGCCTGCCTACTGCAGATGGAGATCTGGATAGCTTGGTAGAACCTGATACAAGGTGTACGGTTTCCTAAATGAGCTGAGGGAATAGTTTCTTCAAGGGCTTACTCAGCACTCTAGGCATGGGGACTTGGCCTGACCCCTCAGCTACCTGGTACTGGTGTCCACTCCCCCACCTTCCCCTGCCTCTTTCTCTGTCTCTTCCCTGCCTTTACTTTTGTCCTTACAGTTTGGTTTCCCTTAATCTTACTTCTGCTTTTGAACACTGTTCCTATTTGTCTCCTTTGCCATGTCTTTCATCAGCCTCAGTCTCTCCTCCTACACTTCCCCCACACCCAGTTTCTGTCTTTCTCTGTATATACGCAGTATACCCTTATTTCCTAACCTCAATCTCCACCACTACATCTCCCATCCTTAGCCAAATCAATAAAGGGATTCTCCCCAATACCCCAGTGTGCATGACTCAACTGAACACATGCATCAGTAGCTGCAGAGCCTGTTTGCATGTAAGATTCCCCAGGCAGCTGGAGGTCACTCAGCCCAAACCCCTGAGTCTAAGCTAGAGAAACAGAGGATTATAGTCTGAGAAGCAGGTCAAAGTCCCATGGCAAGGAAGCCTGACTTACCATTCAGATTCCAGACTGGTAGCATCTCCCAACTCTTCCCCTCCCCACTATCTCCCACATGCTCCTAAACAGAGGAGTATCACCCCATACAAGAGACTTCCCTGCCACTCCAGTACCAAAGGTCTTCTTGGCTTGGCTCAGCCCTACTTAAGGCCTCTTCTACCCACTAAGTGAATTCCTATCTTTTCCTCTATGAAATCTTGGCCCTAAAAAGTTCAGTTGTAATTCATCGTGAACTAAATCCAGGGAGGTGAAAGCCCACAAACTGCCCCCCTTCCTTGAGTTGCCCACCAGCTTGCCTGTCACCGTCTCCACCCCCTTCCCTGGCTTGCCTGCCTTTATTGATGCTGGACGACCAAGAGAGCCATAACGAGGTTCAAACGTCCATCAGTCTCTGGAGGCCTCATTATACAAGAAGAAAAAAAATGTAGGAAAAGGGAGGGGGCGAAGGGCATAGATTGATGACTTCCAGGAATAAGGCCACTAAGCTGGCCTCTGCTGCTGCCTTGCCCCTGAGCAGTGACAGCTGCAGAAAGGAGAAGGCGGGTGCAGGCATTCCCAGGCCCAGGAAGGCTTTGGATGGCTGGCTCCTAGGTCTTCTAAGAAGTGGCACCATGCACCAAAGTGAAGAAGATGGTGAGGAATGCGGTTCTGCTCCCTCTTAGCCACCTTTGCCTTAGGGTAAGAGTATGAGAGACCAGAACTGACATTTAGTGGATACCTGCTGTGAGGAGTCGCTTCCCACCCTCTCCTGCCATGTACCCACTCGCATCCTCTCACCCCACACATATGTGTGCACTCCTATGAAGTATATGAATCTAGACTCCTATTGTTTCAGTGGAGGAAATGAAATGCCAGAGAAGGACCCCACCCAAATTGCAATTTATTGTAGCCACCCCTGCAGCCCCTATGGAATGTAGAATAACAACAAAGGCAAGGCATTTATTGATTGCTTGCAAGGGATGTGCTAGCAAATGCTTAATAAGAAGGGCTATATGCATGTGTGCACACATACTCACAGAGATATATGAGCTCTAATATTTGGCATTTGCCTCTATCTCTGATGTAAACACTCCTACGTAGGTTGCCAAGGTTTCTCAGTGCCCTTCTCTGAACAGCAAGTTGGAAAGATACAAGCAGTTGTGGCCCTCTGGATCTCATGCAGCCCATGAGTTATAGTAAATAGTAAATACTCCCATAAGTTTACTTCTGTTAGGAATTTTGCCACAGACATGAAAAAAGTAACTAATATAACTTTGTACCTTTCCTTCATGTTTCGTGTTCTGGAACAAAGCTTACTGTCTTTCTAGGTTACAGTTTTCCTGTTATTGAAACGAGATCTAGGCATAGGTCAGGTGTTCAAAGTTCAAAAACATTGAACCAGACAGGTGGGATGAATGAGGGAGGTAGGTGAGCATATTGTTCTGTATGTTATTTTTACACACAGAAACATATTAATTTTGGTATCTGGACTATTTACTAGAAATATTTCTGAAACTCAAAAGATTAACAAAAATGCAAACTCCTATATATACTGCCAAACCTAGGAGCAAACTTCATTGGTGTAGTGAATACGATTTTCCTTGATATGAAATCATATGCTACTATCAAGCATATGGCTTGTTAAGTTCTTATGCTTGTATGTACTCATGAAATCACGGCTGTATCAGAAAGTGAAACTTTCCAGATAATCACTAGACCATCCATACCCCTGGGAGGTAATGCCTCTATCACCAAGGCTACTAGTGTTTAGGTATCTATCAGTATTGGTTAGTGGTACTTATTTTTAAACTTCACATAATTGGAATCATGGAGTATATGTTTTATGAGTTCCGTTCATGAGCATATTTTAACTTCTATGAAGAACAAGACTATGCATTTTGGTTTTTTTTT
>CABHPR010094818.1:0-17173 GCA_902168415.1 Peromyscus melanophrys
TCAGCTGAAACACTGTTAAAGACCTGGGTTAAAATAACCAGGGCTACAAATAATAGGAGTGACTTTAATTATCATGGCTTCAAAGACTGATATATTGGAAAAGTTTTCATGGAAAAAGTTGGGGCCAGCAGTTGTGGGTGCTTCCCACCTTAGATGTGAAACAAGAAAAAAATGGGTGAATGTCTAAACATGGAGCCACTGTTATGATTAAGTGCTATACAAACACCGATCCATAGAAATATTTGCTCCTCATGTTGCATAGGCTGTTTGTCCTGTTGTGAGGGCTACTTTTATGCATCAATTTGGCCAAGCCAAAGGGTAACCGAATATTTGATTAAGCATTATTTCTGGTCAAGACATGAGGTACAGTTTAACCTGCAACAAAATTCCTCTCCTGCTATGAACCTAGGAAACCCAGGAAAGTTTGATGACAATAAATACAGTCTTGGGGTAAGTATAGGAGAGACATCTCACTCAACAAAGAGAGAAACAGGAAAGAAGAAAGGACTGACAGGTTCAAAGTATCTTTAAAATCTAGTAAAAAGATCCATGAAATCTCAACTTTGTAGAATAACTCTCTTTAGTTTGGTGTTGTGGCCTTCTCTGCCTGTTGAGTGAGCAATCTCATTCTCTGGACCCACTGAGATGGAGGTCCCTTATCCTAGGCTAGTCTAGATAAAGGTTATTGCTTCAAGGTTCAGCATGGCCACAAGCATCTTTGAATTACTTTCAATATAGTTTTTTTCCCTATCTCAGATAATAATGAATGTATCTTCAGAGCCAAATAGCTGTACAGACCCATGACTGCATCCTATAGGATCTGAAAAGTCTGACAGCCTTTCTTCATTTCATCCTGTTTGCTGTGACCTTTGCTTTAAACTGGAATTACTTTGGCTAGGATGCTGGATTGGGGCCATGATTCACACCTAAACTAACTTTCCTATAAAGTGATTGTAGCATTATATTTTTGCAATGCTGCTATGATAAGACTCTTCAAAATCTATAAAGGTATGCTTCCTTTCTGCTCAAGTCTTTCTTTTTGATGTTTTTCTTTTATTTAAAAACAATTTGCAAATAAATATAAATATCACACACCAAAATTAACGGTACCCAAAGTTTATGTAACTTAATGAGCTTATGCACAGTTTGAAATGGCATTAGGAATGGAATCTGGGAAGCTTCCCATTAAATGTTGCTACTTAATTCTTTCTTCAACTCATCTTTCTCTTTTCATGTCCTGTTAAATGCAGACAGAAAGAGAAAGTGAGGTGTTCCTTCCACAGATCCTTTATGTATCTCATCAGTTAAATAGCCAATTTCTTTATTTATGTTCTACTTTCCACAAGTCACTAAAACATCAGCATGGCTTAGTCCAGTTATTTTGGCTTCACGACAAGAATTGTGCTTCCTGTAGTATCCAATAACCTACTCTCACTTTTGTATGAAGCATTACCCAAATGACCTCTGACGTCCATATTTCTCCCAATGTTCTGCTCATGATTATTTATGTATTTATTAAATAGAATTTTTCTGTTATCCTGATTTTTGCTTTTGTTTGGTTGGTTTCTATGCTGGTAGTTACTAGAACACCCTAACTTGTTTTCATCATGAACCTGAACTTTTGCCCAACCCATACACATTGGCTTTTTCCAAAGTTGCATCCGCATTTTAGTTATTTGTTGTAGCCACATCCAAATTCTCTGTATCAGAATATACCTTGGGGCCAGGGAGGTTGCTCAGCAAGTATAGGTGCTTGCTGTCAGGTTTAAGGACCTGAGCTTGACTCATATGGTGGGAGAAGAGAACTGACTCTGGTAAGTTGTTCTTCATTTTCTATGATTTGCCTGAGATTCTCAAAGAACTCAATTACAATTAGAGGAAAATAAGGTGATACAGTCATTGTTCTTGTTAGACAGAGTAAAGGTTAATAGAACTGATCAGTCATTTTGCTTATAGTTACAATATGCTGTTGATGCTGGAGGAACCAAGGGATGAGAGCAAGAGAATCTTCCTAGTTATCCCTGACACATGGCCTTCAAAAGTTTATTTTCCATGTTAATATTACTTCTGCTCACTCGGAAGTATGAGTATACACAGGAGAAAGGCTTTTGTTTATGAGGAGGGATATAGATTTCAACTTACACTAGAAGCTGGCTATCCTGGATGTTCCATTAGCCACCAGGAAATGTTGAGAAATAACTTCTCATAACACTATCAAATAAACACCAAATTTTAAACTTCCAGGAGCAAAATCAAAACATCATCTAAAGTAGGCTGATCGTCTATGATAATATAAATTCTGTGGAGACATAGAAGGAGGAACTCAAGGAAAAATATGTATGTAAAGTTTGATGGTTGAACTGAAAAGAATTTAAAATTGTTACTACATTTCATTTACTTACTTATTTGTGTGTATTTGTGACTATGTGCACACCCACACATGCATAAACATGTGAGTACATGTGTATTGGAGTATACACATGCCACAGTAGATCAGAATTGATTCTCTCCTTTACCGTGTGAATTCCAAATATTGAACTCAAGCTTGAATTCAACAAGCACCTTTACCTGCCAAGCCATTTCATAGGATCTAAGACTAAGAGACTCAAAGCAACTTGAAGAAAATTGGTAAAATATGGGCAAAAATCATGTCCTGATAGTTTGGAAATGGTAGACACAGTGAAGGCTTTTAAGACAACCTCATTCTTATCCTCATAGATAAGAATTACACAATACGAAAATTCACAGTACTCCTGCTTCAACCTCACAAGTGAGATGACTCATAAAAAGCAAACCATGATCTAATAAAAGAGCCATGAGATCACATGGCTGAGCTATTTTGTTTGCAAGAACTTTCCAAAAGAAAACGGAGTAATTTACACAGTGCTTCTGCTTTATTAGAACTCCCTGGTAAATTTTTCAGTCAAATCCTCAAAACCAAATCTAAGAAAAACTGAGCAGTGTGTGGTCATGTGTACCAGTAGCACTTGAGAGATTGAGGCAGGAGCATCAGACACTCAAGACCATCCTGGGCTACATGAAACCCTGTCTCAAAGATAAATAAGCAAATAGGCATATATACACCAAAAAGAAAAGAAATGAAAAACTGCTTCAGATAAATGGCTGAAGTGAGAGGTCTTAGGTTATGGACTAAATTATGCATATATCTTTCGTATGTTGAGGCCTAACCCTTCAATGTGATATAGCTTCAGATACGGGACACTTAAAAGGATAGTTAACATTAATGGAAGTCCTTAGTCTGACAGGGCTGATATCTTTATAAAAGGAAGCAATGGAATTGCATAAGAGTATCTTCCCTTCTGAGGGCACATAGAAGAAAAGGAAAGTCCATAGGAAGAATGCTTTCTACAAGTCAGGAAGTAAGGACTCATCAGAAACCAGCCCATGAAGGCACATTGTTCCTGGACTTCTAATGTCCCAAATATAAATAGCTGTTGCTTAAGCCATTCATCCTGTTATGTATTCTGGTGTGGCAAGCTGAGCAGATTAATGCCCCTTAAGTATCCAATGCAGATAATGTTACCACTGTGAAATAAAGAGGCAGCAGAAAGAATGGAACCCAGGGAGAGCTGAGTTATAATAAACACTTAAAGACTAATGAAAATTGCCATTCTGAAACACTTAAAAGGAAACCCAGGGTTTCATTATTAAGTAAGTTTCACAACCAACCTCATTGACCATCACAAGAAAAAAGGAAAAAAATAACAATTGATGATGATGGACACACCATAATCGGCTGAAAGAATACACGGTTCTGCCTGGAGCAGTCTCTTTCTTCTAGTAGGAGCAGATCAAGTAAGTTTTCATAAAACTCACCCTATCTTAGTGTTTCTTATTGGTTAATGTATTTTAAGCAGCGATTCAACTTCCAGTGTCTTGGGAGTAAGACCTTTGTCGTAAGTCCTAGTGTAATGCTCAGGAGGCTTCAGGTGAGTGAAAACTTTATGTGCAGTCAAACTCCTCTGAAAAGTCCCCTAGGTTTCCTGGAATGTTACAGCATCTTGCTTATATACTGCTATAATTTTTTTTGTATCTCACCTTGTAAGAATTCACCCCAAATGACTAAAGGAAACAAATGGTTTTCTCTCACTGTCTTCTGACTATTTCTCCCAGAATAGTCAACTCATAACCAGAGCAATAAAAGTAAATTGACTACTCCCCAGAGCACATGTCTGTAGCAGATTCCAGTAATATACTGACAAGAGCATTCTTTAAATGCTGATGTCTTGCCTTTTCATGCTTTTATAGGTTCTGATATTGATTTGTTTATATCCCATTTGCTTGTTAATGGTTTAGAAATATACTGTACAGTATCTAACTTGCCATTATCTTATTTAACTCCTAGCTTATTTTCCCTTTTATTTGTGGCAATATTTGGGATTGCTTATGAAGAATAAGATGAGAATACAAATAGTTTATCTTCCACAGTGATGAAGATGGATATTTACTACAGTATATAAATGGAAAGATGGAGAAGCTTAAATGTTGAGATAAACTAGGATTTAAGCCATTGCTTTAGACAGGCTATAAAAATGTTATTAGGAATTTGCTGCAGAAACAAAAGAAAACTGCTGCTTCTAATTCTTTCTTGGCTTAATCATCCAAAAGTTTAATAAGCTGTGTGCCTAAATGGGAGACGGGACTTTACAATTTTGGAATAATGATATGTTTATATATTCCCTTCATACTTTCTTTGCAACTGAAACTAGAGACCTGTCATTTTAATTGCAATGGAGATGGACACAAATTCTCTCTTTACAAATCGATCCTTTTATGAACCAGGTGAAGCTATCACCTTGCTTGCATGGATGCTTTTCATTCACTCAAGCATTCATAATAGGAAGGGCCTGAAGCATCTCTTATTTATTCTTTTTTTTCACCCTTCACTCACCCAACTATGACACCCTAACTTACATTTCAGAAATGTAATTGGATTCTTAGAAATGGTACCTACACTTAGTTAAATTTTAAAATGAATAGGTTTTTAAAGCTTTAAAAACTAAATGACTTACACCTAATTAGCACATTTGCTCCCCAGATAGATTGATTAATCATTTATTTCTTTGATTGAGGATAAGTTAAAGTTTAGAGAGCAAGGACCTGGAAGTATAAGAGTTCCTTTGGTTATTACTGTAAATCTCATAAACAAGGTGAGATAGTACTTAACATCTTCATTTGCATTCTCATATAAGTACTACTTACCAAGTTCTTTTTACCCACTGGACACTGTGCTAAATTCATTCTTGAGTGGAATTTTTAAAAGTTTAGTTAGGATGCTTAGGGTTTTATTGTTGTTCATTAGCTTAATTTGGGTTTCAGTAAAGTGAAAAATCATTTCTCATGGGTTTTATTTTATTTTATTTATTTATTATTTCTGGAAGAATATTGCATAGAATTAGCAGTTACCAAACCATTCACCGCTAATCTGTCTTGAGTACTGACCTCTGGCTGTCAGTATGAATGCTCTGATCACCAAGTTTTGAAGGACTTTGAAAATTCGCACAAATCTGTAACAGAATGCCTTCATTGAGCCTGAGCAGGACCCAGGACACAACACAAGGTCTGACTTCCTTTCTTTTCTTTCTTCTCTCTCTGTCTCTCTGTCTCTCTGTCTCTCTGTCTTCCTCTGTCTCTCTCTCTCTGTCTCTCTCTGTCTCTCTGTCTCTGTCTCTCTCTGTCTCTGTCTCTCTCTCTCTGTCTCTCTCTGTCTCTCTTTTCTGATACATTCTGACTTGGAATTTTTTTCTCTCATATATTACATCCCAACTACAGTTTCTTAACCTCCCTCCTCTCCTCCCAGTCTGTCCTCCAACCTTCCCTCTCCCCCAGATCCTTTCCTCCTCTATTTCCCTTTGGAAAATAGCAGGCCTCCCAAGCATATCAACCAAAGATGGCATAAAACAAGTTACAGTAAGACTAGGCACATACCCTCATTTCAAGGCTGGATGAGGCAACCCAGTAGGAGAAAAGTGTCCCAAAAGCAAGCAGACGAATCAGAGACAGCCCTCATCCCCACTGTTAGGAGTCTCACAAGAACACCAAGCTATACAACCATAATATATATCGAGAGGACCTAGGTCAGACCTGACCTATACAGGCTCCCTGATTGTCGCTTCAGTCTCCGTGAGCCCCTATGAAGCCTGGTTAGATGATTATGTGGCTGTGTTCTTGTGGTGTCTTTGACCCCTCTGGCTTCTACAATCCTTCCTCCCACTCTTCTGTGGGATTTCGGAAGCTCTGCCTAGTGTTTGGCTGTGGTTCTGACTTTCTTAGACCTCCTCAAGAGAAGAGACTAACTGACGCAGCTATGGTCTGAGTAGGATTTAGGACACTAAACAAGGGCAATGCTTCCCAAAGCTGGACAAGAGAAGAGAATGCGCTGCTGCCTTATGAAGCACCAGGACTACTCACCCACGTGAATTTCACCAGATGTAAACCAGTAGCTTTATGACATTAACATTGGTCAATATGAAATACCTATGATATCTATGTAAAGATGGGGACATTTACCTCCCATTATTTTCAGTTGTCTGTATTGTCTTTGCCTTATTACACTTGTATTCAAGTGTCCTGAGAAAATGACAGATGAATATACCCAAAGGGATTGGCCTGATCGCCTACTAAATGCATAAATCTACCATGCCATTCATTTCTCACTACTCCAGAATTAGGCTACTGTAGATGGGTTCCCAACTATAGAACTTGATAAGATCTTGCAAGCCATTCAACCCTTCTGTATCTTTTTCTAATATTTGTTCTAATAATATTAACAAATTATTCAATCAAAAGGAGAATCATTTATTTCCTTTGGATGAGTATAAGGATTAAGATGTCACAAAAATAGCTAAATATATAGATAGAACCTAAATTAAAAGTTCTATTTGGAGCTGAATATGATGGTTTAACATATATAATCTCAGTAATTAGAAGGTTTAAGCTACAAGTTCAAGGCCAGACAGGGCTACATAGTGATTTCTATGATGCCTCAGTGACAAAGGAAGACCCTGTCACAGAAGGAAACAAGCAAGCAAACAAACAAACAACAACAATAAATAAAAACATTTAAAAGTTCAATTTGTAACTTAACACAATTCCCTAAACACATATTAAAGGGGCTGCAAACACAGCTCAGTTGGTAAAGTGCTTCTACTTGGACATTAAGACCTGAGTTCAGATTCCCAGAACCCATTTAAAAACCCGGAGCACAGCAACCTGTGCCTGTAATCCAAGTCCTGGGGAGACTGAGACAACAGGATCCCTTGTAGACAAATTTCTAAATGGTCTTATTAAATAAAAAACACAGAGCCAGATATAGGGGTGAAAGCCTTAGATCAGGGAAATAGGGAAAGCCACCAGCCAAACTTACCTCACCAACTCTGCAGCTTCCAAATGCGAGCTACTTACTGTCTACCCACGCCTTTATTGCCTTGCTGTTCTGCCCTCTCATTGGCTATCTTAGCCCACTTAGCTTACTTCTCTTCCTACACAGCTCTGTCACTTTCTGTCTGTCTGCACAGACCTCCGGGTCTCTATGGTTGGTACTGGGATTAAAGGCGTGTGTCACCATGCTTGACTCTGTTCCCTAGTGTAGCCTTGAACACACAGAGACCATGCCTGCTAAGTGATAGGATTAAGGGCATGTGCTGTCTCACTTCTTGTTTACTTAAAATGGCTGGCTCCCCCCCTCCCAGGCAAGTTATATTAAAGCACAAATAAAATATCACCACAATCCCTGAGGACTGTAAGGCAACCAATCTATCCAAATCAGTGAACTCTGGCTTCAATGACAAACTCCAATGTGGGGCCAACAGAGGCTCCCTAGTAATACCTTATTCAAGGTCAGAGAATCTGAGCTTGCTTTACCCAGCAGGGCTGTAGAATGGGATGATTTGGCCAGGGGCATGGGTACCAAGTGTTTTGAAGGGTCTACACTTGGCTGTACGTTGTGCTTTAATCTTGAAAGGGGGAGATCTTTTGCCTCTCCTCTTGGTAGTGTATAAAAAGCCCATTAGAATAAATCTTGAGGCAGTTGTGAACGTCCCTTACAGCTGGGTATTGACCTAGGGGCCTCATGAAGCTATCCTGTGTCTCTGTCTTTCTTATCTTCTCCTATATTTCTATCTAATACTTTCTCATTCCTCTCTCCTCCCCGCAAGAAACCATTGAAAGGTTGGAGCTGGACTCCTACATTCCACCCAAAAAATAAGGTAGGGAGTAATTGAGTAAGACATTGGACATTGACACCTGGTCACCACGCCCATACATGTGCAGGCACACCTACACAGAAACACATAAAAATATAGCACTCACAAAAAGATTACATTGAAGTATTGGTTTATTAAATTATAGTTTAAAACTGAGTACTGTATTAAAATAATGGAGAAAGAGATGTAGATCAAGTGAACTCAAGAAAGTGGCAAAAACCTAAAGGCTAACTATGTAGGAAGCACACAAAAGACACTTCTGAAGAGTTCTAGACACCAGTGAACTAAGTTATTAGAAAGTTCCATGCAAGATATTAATGATTTAATCTTTGGATTTATAATACGATTTCTGAGAAAATCTCCCAAACAAATTAAAAGGTAATATATGTTGGCTCAGTATTGGAGGAAATGTCATAAAGTGCTAAATTGCACTAGAATTGTGTTTTTAAGGTGACAAATTCCCCTCTGATGAATAGATTTCAGTAGAGTCTAGAATAGTATCCATCAGGAGTACTGAGACCAGTTACATTTTAGCTAAGATACATTCTTAATGAGATATTTTTATGTTTCTGTGTAGCTAGTTGAGAATTGATTCATTATGCATTCCATAATGAATTCCATTTTTTTGCCATGGTTCACCTACATTCTGCATTGTTATTCAACTTTGGCTTTTTACACGAGTCTTTCACAAATCTGAGGGGTTGGTTCCAGGAATCAGAGATCATATCTAATTTACTTTTAATCCCCAGAATCTAGAAATGTGCTTGGCACACTGTTTGGGATCAAGGTGTGTTACAAAATGAACAAATGCCCAGATTTACCAGAGAAGGTGATGATAGCATACAAGACAAACTCAACATGCATTTTACTCAAGTGGAGAATAATGAACCTGATTATTGAGTAGATATGAAGAAACTCACAACAATCCTCCTTAAAAAGTATCTATTCTTTTCATTCCCAATGTTTCATCCGTTTTGTTTCATCCAGTTTTATGCTCCAAGGAAGCAAAGACAAGCCTAAGCACAGCTCTCTGTAAATGCCTCAGCCAGGTCTGCCTATTGGCTGTTTACTTCTGTACAGCTACAGTAGAAAGAGTTCACTGCTTCTATATCTCTAGACATTCTGACTGTGCCCCGGAGTTTCCACTGCCCTCATCTGTAACTTTCATCACTGCTCAATCAATAAACAATGTCAATCTCCTTATATTTTACCTAAGGTATTTTCTTTTCCTCCCTGCCCATGCATCATGTCTAAGGAATTATTCAGTTCTTATGTGTGGCCTTCCTATAACTTATATGAGAGAAATAATCAAATAATCCAAAGATAAGTAATCAAGACTTAGTTCATTGGTGTCTAGAACTCTTCAGAAGTGTCTACTGTGTGCTTCCTACATAGTTAACATTTAGGTTTTTGCCACTTTTTCAAATTCCCTTGATCTGCATCTCTTTCTCCATTAATGATTTTAATACAGTACTCAGTCTTAAACTATAATTTAATAAACCAATGCTTCATTGTAATTTTTTGTGTGTGGTATAGTATTCATCAGGAGTACTGAGACCAGTTACATTTTATCTAAGATGCATCCTTATTGAGATATGTTGGTTATTTCTCTCATTTAAATTGACTGACTAGGTAAAAAAAAGTCCTAGGGTCAGGAAATACAAATTACCCTACCAGGACTGATGGGAGAAACAAAGTCTGTTTACTGTGATGATGCGTATATATATAATGTTTATAATATATATAAACTTAGGTTATATATAATCACTTACCATTAAGCTAATTACTTTATTAAAATAAAATGTATGTTTGATTAATTGAGGTTTTCTACTAATTCATAATTGGTTTTTCTTTTTCTAGCTACAAGAAATAAAAGTAGCTTCCTGTTCCCCCAGATCTAATTCCCCAGCCTCATCCCCAGCAGAACACATATGGAAACTTTCCCTGAACCCCATCTCTTGTGGATCCCACAGGTCGTCCTTTTCTGTCATCCCCCAGCTTGTTGCTTTGCTCCAGACCCCAATCCCAGCAAGAACTTCCTGTGAACCCAAGAGCCATTCCTCCCAGGGTAACAACTGGGCTGAAGGCTGCCCCATACCTCTCCTACAGCTCCTGAGATCCAACATCCTGCCCCTCATCTCATGCCTAGCTCTGTATCAGGAAACCTGCTATGGTCTCCCTTCCCACTCTGACCCCATCCCCGATAGAGCACAAAGATTTCTCCTAGTTCAGTGGAAACTTCCTAAAATATATGAAGGTGATCCCAATGAGGATTCCTATTAATGGCTTTCAACAGGCCATCTGTTGTTATCAGGTGAGGCCTCCGGTGGCAGTACTGGGTTGTATTCAATTGAGTTGTTGGCCAAGGGGTCCACACGGAAATCCTCAAACAATCCAGTCTGTGGCTAAGACAAGCAGTTGCTCTCCACAAACTGACAGCTGGGCCCTATTTCTGAGGACAATGCCCACATAGCTTATTGAATATGGAGAAGTCGAGCTGATGCCTGTATGGAGCTTTCATCCTCACATTCTAATCTCTTTGCTGAGGAAAGATACTCTGTTGGTAGACACCAAAAAAGAAGTGTGGAAACCAAGCCAGCTACAAAATCTTTGACTTACAATATGCCCTGCCTGAAAAATATGCTAGAGCAATGTGTTATGGTATATTACTTTAACTGGGAGAAGATGTGTTACATTTGTTTATGCTGCATTTGTTTAATTATGAAAAAGATGTGTTGCTATTTTACCTTACCTGCCTAAGGCACCTGAATAGTCTAATAAAAAGCTGAATGGCCAATAACTAGGCAGAGAGAGGGATAGGCAGGGCTGGTGGGAAGAGAGAATAAATAGAAGGAGAAATCTAGGCTTAAGAAGGGAAGAAAGAGAAGAGAAGAGAAGAGAAGAGAAGAGAGGAGAGGAGAGGAGAGGAGAGGAGAGGAGAGGAGAGGAGAGGAGAGGAGAGGAGAGGAGAGGAGAGGAGAGGAGAAAAAGAGAATAAGGAGAATGAGGGAGACATGCCCAGGGCCAGAAACCAGGCAAGTGCCATCTAGCCCGACATGGAGCCAGCAGGAGAGTAAGATATACAGAAAGAAAGGTAAAAAGCCCTGAGGCAAAATGTAAATAAAGAGAAACAGATTTAAAAAATAGCTAAGATAAGGCCGAGCATTCATAACTACTAAGAAGTCTCATTTGGGATCTGGTTGATGGCCCAAAAAGAAAAGGCCTAATATAGCAATGGTGGCACAGAACTTGTGTGAGCAGCCAAATAATGTCTGATTTGACTTATGGCCCACTCCATAAGAAGGAACCCACACTCAACACTGCTTAGGTTACCAAGAACCAGACACTGGATAGCCCAGAGAACGAGGGTAAAACCAAACACTGCTAGTCTAAACACACACACACACACACACACACACACACACACACACACACACACAAAGTATCAATAAAATGACTCCTAATGATAATATGCTGTACTCATAGATCAGTGCCTTATCCAGTCATCATAAGAGAGGCTTGCCCCAGTAGCCTACGGGAACTGATGCAGAGACCCACAGTCAGACATCATGGGGAGAGAGTCTAAATGGAAGGTCTCCATAAAATCTTTCCAATAAGAGCTCAGGGAAACCTTGGAAGAGGAGGCAGAAAGATTGTAACAGTCAGGGGTAGTGGAGGAAACCAGGATAACAAGACCCTCTGAATCAACTTAGCTCAGAGCATATGAGCTTACAGAGACTGGGGGCCTACATGGGTCTGCAACAGGTCCTTTGCATATACTATAGCTATTAACTTAGTATTTTTATGGGACTCCTGGCTGTGAGAATGAGTGGGTCTGTGTTTGACTCTTGTGCCTGCTCTTAGGACTCTTTTCCTCCTGTTAGGTTGCCATGTCCAACATGATAGTTTTCACTTCATCTTATTATATTTTGTCATGTTTGGTTGTTGTCTCTTGGAAGCCTGTTCTTTTCCAATGAGAGACAGAAAGGGAGTGGATCCAGAGGGCAGGGGAGGTGAGGAGGACCTGGGTGGAGTGGAGAGAGGAGAACTACAATCAGGATATGAGAAAAGAATCTATTTTCAATAAAAGGGATTTTTTTTAAAAAAAGAAAATAATGAAATGAAATAAAATGAAAGTAACTCTCATGTGATTCATAGCTACTCTACCTTGGATGTATTTCTTCCATTAGCTTGCTGAAAATACTATAAAATCATTTTTGACTGGAAGTCACAAGTTCTCTCATTTTCAAACTTTTCCAAACAATTGTAAGGGGGAGCGAGAAAGAAGCTGACTGAATGATATTACCAATCAATATCAGAAAAAATAAATAAATGTAATGTTGAATATTTGTTGCCAATACTTTTGAAAGTCACAAATTTAATAACATTAAAATGAAAATTTAATATTTATTAATGTTAACAAGGAAAAATAGATATTCATGTTTCACAGTCCTAAGTCCTATACATACAATCTTAGGCATAGATATAGAATCTTCATTATTATTATTATTATTTCTAATAAAGAATATGAAGGGATGGAGTGATGGCTCAGTTGTTGAGAGTATATGTTGCTCTTTCACAAGATCTGAGTTTGGTTCCCGGTGTCCCTTTCAGGAATCTCACAACCTTCTGTAAACAGCTCCCAGGATCTGATACCATCTTCTGGTCTATGCAAGTACCTGCATTCACATGGCATACACAAAAAGAGACACATATATTAAAACAAAATGAAATATTAAAAGAAAAGAATATGAGCTTTATTGTGCTTATGTGACTAATTAACTTAAAAAAATTCAGACTGTTCATGCCAGTTGTCACTAGATTAGAGTTCCGACATTAACAACTGGAGGACCTGCTTACTGTGCAGTCACAGGAGGAAACACCATGCCTGATGTGGATTCTTCTGCAACCTTTTTAAGGCCTTACAACTCAAGGCAAACATCAGGATGCATTAAGCAAACAGTAACAAAGGAAAATAACTTCATAATGATATAAAAAAACACCCTTAGTTAGTTGAAGTTTTGATTAAGATTAAATAATGGGTGCTGTATTTAGATTAATTAGGGAGAAGATCACAGTAGGCAATAGGTAACTGCATGACACCATCTGTTCCCTGTTCCAGTTGTATCTAAGAGCTATGCACTAGCATATCAGGGAACATGGAGAATTAATTAGGCAGCAAATGAAATCTCCTCCCAGATGGCACCCATTTCCTTCTTGCAGAGGCAAACAAGCAAATCTGTGTGACTTTGGATTCATTCTCTTTGCCCCCTTGAAGTTTTGAAGGACCATTTTTGTCTGACCATTTTAGCTGCCCGTTTTTAAAAGTACAGAGGACCTGGAGAGATGGTTTAGCATCTAACTCTAGCTCCAGTGAATCTGACACCATCTTCTGACCCCCACAGGCCCCCACACACATGTGGCACACACTCATAGACATATACACATAGAAATACATATATACTTATTCATATATATATATGAATAAAAAAAAGTAAATAATTTCAAAGCATAGAAAAGGAAGAAAACTGTGCAGAGGTAAGCTTCAAAAGAAAATCCTTGTTTTGAAATTCCACTATGAGAGCTAAACATGAACTTGATATTACACATTGATAAGTGTATTATTTTTGTTTGTTTTCTTGGTTTTGTTGTTTGGGGTTTTTTTTGTTTGTTTGTTTTTAGACTTCCTAATATCCAGGCTGTCACGGGAGCATATCGGTCACTAAGGAAGTGGGTCTATTTCCTTCAGCTATTTCTTCACAAAAATACCTTCTAAGACCTTCCTAGAAGTGTGTCTCTTAGTTGATTACAACTCATATTAAATTTACAGTCAGCGTTAATCATCATAGCAACATGCCCTTTGAGATGCACTGGCAAGGTCTCCCATGTGTAGACTAGGTGAGGAGACCTTTGAGATGTAACCCTTCATGCTGCAGAGGAAACAGTGTTTTGGAATCTGAAAAAGAATCAGCCTAAACCAAATAGTGTAAAGAAAAGTGACACTATCAAGGACAAGGTATGGGAATGAGAGGGACACTGTCCTTCTAAAAGATAAGAACTCATGTACCTCAGAAACCCACCCCTCAGCATCCGTAGACTCTATCTGCTGGGCTTTCCTGTTTTCTGACTCCTACTTAGAAACCATAACTTTCTGCTCTCCCCTTTCCATCTTTCACCTGGCTACTACTGAGGTTGCAAGCTTGCCTACCTTGAGCCTCTCTGACTCCAATATACTATCCTGGAGCTGAATGCCCTTCTGTGTCCACATTCAAATGCCTTTACTATGAATCCAAGTACCTGGAGTGGGGACTCCGTGCCTCAGCAACAAATTTTAAATGTCTTTGTTTCTTTTATGAAGCAGTTTTATAAGGTAGATACACAATTCTTCTAAGCTCAGAACATCATTCTCTGCTAGTGTACCTCTTACCAACTCAAGAGGTATTTTTTTTTATTTCTATTGATCTTGCCTTTCAACAGTCCCTTTAATACATGTAGATATTAGGAGATTTATCACAGTCTTAAAATTCTAAAGACAAAACTTTAAAGATATCCCCCAAAGACTCTTGTCTCCCACTTATTCAGCCGAACACTATTCTAAGTACCACAGTGAAGGGACTTTGTGGGTATAATTAAGGTCATTAATCACTAACTTTAAAAATAGGAAGATTGTCCTTTATTATCTGGTGAATCTGCCATCAGAACTGGGAGTCTAGGAGGGGCTTGGTCCGCTGAGGATAGAATTCAAGAGTGGACAAAAAGGATCAGATTTACTGCAATGAGAGATAGCAAACGTGCACTCTAGAGAAGATTTATTGCTGTGACAGGAAGCCAACCCATACTGCAAAGACACAGGAGTAAGTTAACCAGAGACGTAGGTGGGAGCGAAAGATTCTGGGTTTGTTAATCCTACAGTCCCTTAATGAATATTTCTGAGATGGGTTGTGTATTCATTGTGTGAAAGTGACTGTTTCTAATCTCCCACAGCATGATGGACCAGATCTTCCTTTTGTATTATTCTTTGCCGAGATTTTACTGAAAAGTCCACAAGGAGGGTCAAAAGAGCAATGCAAATGATTATAATGAAGCTGGTTTCTTCTGAGGATGCAGAAGAAATGTGTGTGTCATGGATAAGGAGACACCCCACCCCACCCCCATACCCACTGCTTCAGCAGGAAGGTCCTATCAGAATCTTCAAAAGTGTTTAACCAAAAAGGGAGAGATTGTAACTGACGTGAGGGTCAACTGCTGTTTCCTTGGATACCCCACATCTAACTCCTTACCCAACCAATCTCAGGTCCAATGTGTTCACATCAGTTCTGAAAAGCAGAAGATGAAGAACAGACTCAACTAGGAAGAATGGGTTGGCGAGAAAGCAAGGAGCATGCCATAGCAGAAGGGACATTAGAGAGTTACCAAACATGAGAAAGAATCAGTCTCCCCACTGTTTGTCTTAAGAGCTAGGGAATCTGTGTGCTCAGATTTCAGAGAGACTCCAGAAACTAGAATACCCCTCCATAGAGAGACAGCAAGGAAAAGCAGACCCAAATCCTACTCTCAAGGAACTGTACTCTACTGTGAACTTGAATATACTGAGAACTCAGGAAGAGCCGACAACAAACACCTTGGTTTTAGTCCCCTGCAACCCAAAATTTAAGTCAAGCCTATGCTTCTGACCCTCAGAGATTGTTCTGAGCTACCAGATTTGTGATACCATGTCACTTCACTAGGCTTTTGCCCTTGATCGTGAGAATGTCAATGTTCTGATAAATAACCTTCAACTTGAATCTAAGAATGAGTGGGACATGGAAGGAGGTGATATTCAACTCAAAGACCCTCAACATATATGTAAAAATTAAATCTTTATCACAGGATGACATTAAGCATTAGAAAGTGTTTATTACTATATCAGACTTCAACAAAACTTCATTTTCTGTGTCCATTGCAATTATAAATATACACATGCACACACATCCACATGCATACACACTTATGCACACACATACACACATTAGATTAAAATAATCACTCAAAAACATATATTTAAACTATTTTATTTTCACTCTTCATTTCTTCATGCACTCAGTACCAGAATCACCAATTCATCCCAAGAAAGTTCCCAACCCTCCTGAGCTAGGACCTGGAGATGGTTTTGTTGCTGGAAGTCCAGGAGTGAAGCACTGTGTGTATTTCACCTGTCCTTCTGTCCCCTGCCCCATTTGTCCTGGGTGCTCATCAGCATTTCACTTTGATCCTAATCAGTGTTGAGTTTCCTAAGTAGAAATTTATCGTTTCCAAAAACTTTGGCCTTCTTAGCTCAGGTCCTGCCTGTGTCTCCCAAAAAGAGTGGCCTGTCTTTCTCCAACAGAGTTGGGTAACATCGTCCTAATGTGCTAGTTTGATACCTTTTGTCCAAGTTTACAGCTAGAGACATGAGCGCCTGAGGCAGGTTAGAAGACTGATACTGCTCACAACACTCCTAAAATATTTTAAAAGTTTCCAGCCAGCTCATCAACACAAGTCATATTTTTCTCCTTCCCCTCCGCCTCTTCTACTTCCTCTTATGAGGTTATAATTATTATGGATGGGATATAATGGCTTATAAACAATGCTCAAATTCCTTGATCCCAGAAACTAATTTTTCTAAGATAAGCATCAAAAGTAAAATGATCTTTAATGACGCCATTAAAGAAGGAAATCTATCTTTTATAATTTCTTAACACTACTTACTTCCCAACATCATTAACTCTCCCACAAATGAAACATAAACTAAATTATGTTTAGAGTATTATTCTGCAGTACCATTGCTAAAATGCAATGCATTAAAAATAACAAACGGAAAGTCCAAGGGAAATGTTTTGCAGAATTTCAGATATGTATATGGACAATTTCATTAATGCCATTGATGTGTTGATTATCAGAAGTATCTTTTTCTTTGATTTAATTATTGA
>CABHPR010094819.1:3355-39691 GCA_902168415.1 Peromyscus melanophrys
CCATGTTTGTCCTTCTGGGTCTGGGTTACCTCACTCAGGATGATATTTTCTAGTTCCATCCATTTGTCTGCAAATTTCATTTCTAAATACCTTTTTTTTCATATTAGAGATTAGGTGAAATTTCCCAGTTTAGGGGAAATAAAGCTTGCCTTTGGTACTGAGTATCTTCAGCTTTGGGGCAGAAATAAAATGTATCCACTTCAGTGTAATATTGTTTAAGACTGCTGCACATATCTTCTGAGGTGCCTGGGACAGTCATCCTTCAGAAAACACACCCGTTGCTACTAAGACATTTTTATGTGCAGAGGAGATACCTTTGTCTTCAAATTGTCAGATTTCAACTATAAGACAGAAGTGTGAGGTGTAGCAATTTGTTGGGATGTCTCAAAGAGAAAACCTATTAGCCAAGTGGTTTAGGGACTTGAGGTATGAGGGCTCACAACTCAATAATTACTTTCAGTTTGAGTTCTGACTATAGAACTCCACCAATGGATTTCAAATTTGTGTCACTTTAGCCTGAGAAATGTACCCAGAAGTGCTGCTGTAGTGAAAGATTTAGGGACTGTACAGTCACCTGATGTGGGAGAATAGGGGATTTTTAAGTTAGCCTGAAATCCCTGAACACACAGAAGCATTCTGTCCCTCTCAAAAGCAAAAGAAATATAGCCAATGAAGTAATGAAGTAATTGCTGGGCTAGGGAAAGAAAAGAAAAGGCTTCAGCCAGACACAACATGGCATAAAAATATTCAACTTTGATGGTGTCTAACACATTTAATTTATATTTAACATTAACCTTAATGTTTCTAGGAAGCTTCTTAAGACAAAGAAAATTTATATTACTTTTATTGTAATAGGACATTTCAGATGAAACTTGAAAGAACGATAAGATTCATTCTTAGAAGTTAAAGGTTCAAGCTCATGAAATATTATATTAGCAGAGGGGGACTGAAAATAAACATTCAACTCAGGGGAAAAAATTCCTAGCCTTATGCTGACAAGGCACTCATAAATGACCAGATATTATGCATTATTCCATTTATGTGGAATGTCCAGAAGAGGCCAGTTTGTAGAAATGGAAAGTAGAGTACAATTGCTTAGTGTGAGGAGGAGAGAGATGGGCTACCTGTTGCAGCCTTTCTCCTCAAACTAAAGGAAATGTTTTTACATTGCCACTGCTGAGGGTTCCACATATCTGTACACACACTAAAAACCATTGCACTGAGGATTGTAAATGGTGAATCATAAGGTATGTGAATTATTCTCAGTAAAACCATTATATAGCAAAGAATCATTTAAACCATGCACACTTTCTATTTAATTATTTATCACCTTTCTATAAAATAAGAATGTCCCTTTGGCTTTAGTGTTTTAACAGCAAACATATTGGGGTGCTACCCAGTTATCAACCTCTAGGCGGGATGGTAAAAGTAGCTCAGATAAATGGGGGTGGGCTTTTCTCCACAGGGCTCTGATTTTAACCCAAACAGTTATGTAGACATCAAAGAGTGCCCAAGACAGTGAGAAGAGAACAGCTGTGGAACTCCTTTGATCTTGTTCAATTGCTTCTTTCCCATGTTTAGCATCCCTTTCAGTCTAGAGCATGTTTTGAGTCCCTACCATGTCTAGGAAAATCACTGCCCAGACTTTACTACTGCTACTTATAAAATATATTCCACAAGTGAGAATCTTGCATCCACACATCCTGCATCTTCACTGTGGCTGGCAAATGTACACTCTGACTAGCACTGGGGGCTTTGGTTGTACATCCCTTCCTCATACAAGACACACCCTATGTGCTTAACTCAGGCTGCAACTAGAAAGAAAGCCTTTACATACAGAGCATGATAGTTGTGGGCTTCAACTAGGTTGTTTGTTCAGCATTTAATCACTTCACAGAATGTGCTCCTTTTGCACACAGATTAAAGAAAACGTTTCCAAAATCAGACAATTCATTTACCAGTTGTCAGAAAATTATTTGGAGAAAAGCTACTGAAACAAAATCATTTAGAGAATATCTGTTTTCCTTTCTACATGTTCTGTAGAAAAGTAATTATAATCATGGTTATGTGTTTATACAATTGTAGCCCTTCTGTTCTGTACTCTGACATGTTTGCTAAAGTTTTATTTTATATACACTTACATCCACTGCATTCCATTCAACCCAGCAAAAATGCATGACGTCCTATGACAGAACAGAAAGTGTGCAGGCCCTGCAATTTAAAGTAGTAAACAGAAGCAGTGCATCTGCTAACAGGACAAAATCATCTGGATCAAAAAAGAAAATGAAGCAAAAGTGGTGTGAACAAATGATTGAAAAACAGAAGCTAATTTTATCTAAATTTATAGCTAGAGTTCTGACTTAATGGAAGAGGTGGAAGAATTTGATCGTTCTATGCTTTTCCATAGAAATATTTCACAGTGATAGCACCCCAGGAATCTAAATAAATGTATGCACCTACTTATTTCTGAGTCTCTCTGAATGAAATGACTAAGTGTCTGTGGATTTCTTGTGGTATAGCATCACATTATTTACCGCTTAAGTGCTCTGGGGGCTGTGCTATGGAGAGAGCTGAATGTTTCATGTCCATTAAAGTAATGGTTCATTTTGGGGTTTGTGGCCATAAATATTGATCACAATATAAGAAATTGTTGTTATAAATTAATCATCGTAATCAAAGCAAATATATTTATTTCTGGATTGTTGTTACACATTAATCAACATAATCAAACTAAATATATTTACTTCTAGATAAAAGAGCCTTGTCAAAAAAAATTGACATGTCGATAATGTTGATAATTTTCTCTCGAGTGAATTATAGCTAGGGTTCTAAAAATGGAAAAAGAGGCCTGTTTCTATCTGAAGTCATTGTTTATTCCTCAGTCCTTCCCAGAGTCTGGCAAGGAGTAGATCATCTGTCAGAAGTCCCAAGGATCCCATGAGTTTCGTCCTCAACAATGGTGGAATCTGGAGGGAAGAAATAGGAGTAAATATCAAAGAGGAATAATTATGCCCAAGCAGAACCTTAAACAGCTAAAGGACTTGGAATCAGCTTTTCCAATGCAATAGCCAGTAAGCCAGTGAAGGTTAAAGACCCCAGCCCTAGACAGATGATTAACTGCAGGGATTTTGTGTTTCTTTTGGTTGAATTTATTGTTCCTTGTGCAGTCCTGGGGTATGCAGTAAATGCCATGATATATTTATTGAATTAATAGAAAAGTCAAGAGATCTTTCAAATTCTAGAATTTTCCTTTTGTTTTACTGAATTATCTTTATTACAATGATATTTTCAAAATAACTTGACAGTGTGACAATTAAAAAGAACATTGTCAAAGTAATTAGCAAATGTGATTCATAGGAGAATGTATAAATAGACAATAATCACACTAATTCTTATTCACTATATAGACTTGCTAATAAATTAAATTGCAACATACACTTGGATTAATATCTTGGGGTAATATTCTAGGCTTACATTATTATTGCCTGAAACCTGATTATTCAATAATTGATAGAATGAAAAACTAAATACATATTTAGCCCCCCCCCATTATTTCAGGCTTCCACATTTGAAGTTCAACTATGATATATATCCAAACCTGTACTGGCTACACTCTCTTCATTATTCCCAATAAAAAAGTAAAATATGTATAAAATAGTTTCACTGTAAAGTATGTGTGTAGCTACACAGATGTGGCATGTGCAGATGTTGTGCCATTTCATATATGGGGCTTGAACAGGTTTTCATATGAGGAAACAGCTTAGGGCCAATCTTCCATAGATACTGAGAAACTAGTTTATTTGTTTTCTGATAACATTGTATTTTGAACCCAAAACTAATATGTCAATTATGCTACATAATTCATAGGAACTTAGAAGATAATATTCATTTTGTTTAGCTCTGTCTTGATAATGTCATTTTGAATTTAATAACTCATTCATAACATGTCAATACAGACATATATATTCTTCAAATAGTAAATAGCATATTTTATTACTACATTATTTGTAGAAATTATAAATATTACAATTCTGAGAAGCCTTTGATAAATTTCAAAGGATAATCAAGATATTTCTCTTGAAATTAATTTTAAAATATCCCTTTGAAATGTAATAACTTGAAATTTCAAAGTTCTTGATACATAGAATGTTACACACTAGCAGAACTAACAGTGTTAGAGAGAAGGCCACACAGTATAGGTGTTACAAAAGCAGGTAAATATTAGAACAATCCTTGCTTATCTATTGCCTTGAAAGAATAACCTTCCTGATGTGTGGCTCTAGAAAGTTCCCACACTAGACAACAGCCGCAGGAAAAACCTTAGGTCTTCTCATAATCAAAGGCCCTCCTCCACTTTCTCAAATCCCGAAATTCCAATATGACTTATGAAATATTAGATTTTAAACCCCCAAACAAATGAATGTAATGCTGTGACTTTATCTTTTCCAGGAAATAATAATAAGAAGTGATTTTTGGCAGATGATCATTCTGGTTTAGTGAAGTTACCTGAAAGGCTGAGACCAAAGAGTGGACGACAGAAGACAGACAGAGGCAAACTCTGGTGAGCAGAAGAGGTGCCATTCATTCATCGCTCGAATCATGTCCCAGCACATAATGTACTTAATCCCATCCAGAGACAGAGACAAGGGAACAGCAAAAGGTGGGTAGAAGAGAGTGGCAACATAGAGCGGTGGACAAGAAAGAGCAGCACTGAAGTGAACGAAGCAGCTGCAATGACAGGACATGTGGCCCAAGCACTGATAGGGTGTTCTTCGTGACTCCCATGAAAAAGAAACTCATGTAATGACCAGAGTCCTTGATGTCCTGCAGAGGAAGGAAGAGGTTGTCCTCACATTCCTTCCTTCAAGAACCTACTATGGTTGGATCAACCTTGACTTCCAGACAGAACAGCACATTTAAAAAAAGGAAAAGTGATGGTATTTGCATCCTAAATCTGAAGAGCACATGGGAGAAGCTGCTGCTGGCAGCTTCAGCCATTGTTGTCATTGAGAATCCTACTGATGTCAATGTCATCTCCTCCAGGAACATTGGTCAGTGAGCCTTGTTAAATGTTGCTGCTGTCGCCACTGTGACTCTAATTGCTGACTGCTTCTCTCCTGGGACCTTCACTAACCAGATCAAAGGAGCTTTCAGCGTGTTGCATCTTCTGGCAGTGATCGATTCCAGACTGACCACCAGCAGGTCACAGAGGTGTTTTAGGTCAACCCGCCTGCCGTCTCTCTGTGTAAAGCACATTTGCCACATCAGTATCTAGATATTGCTATCCCTTGCAACAAGGGAACTCACTCAGTGGAGGTGATGTGTTGGATGTTGGCTCAGGAAGTTCAGGGCGTGCACTATCTCTTGTGTGCACTCATGGGAGATCAGGCCTACCCTCTACTTTTACCACACTCTGGGAAGAATAAGAAGTAAGGACAAGCAGCTGCTGAAAAGGTTGTGATCAAGAAGAAATGTCAGGCCAAATAGACAGTACTGGCTCCTAGGTTCACTGCTGTAGGTGGTCTGCCTACACACTGCTGTTCAGCCAGAGATTGAAGACTGGTCTGAAGGTGTGCAAGGTTCCTCAGTGCCTATACAACAGATCTCTACTGGTGATCAGTGTGCCAGCAGGCTTGAGGACTTGTAGGCAGCTCCCACATCTCAGGCCACCATGTGGGCAGGAATCATGTGAGCAAGTTAAGAAGGTGGAAGAAAAACAAAGTTTCTAAAGATGAGGGGGGGGGGGAAATACCAAAAGAAATATGGAGCATTCTTTTTAAGAGCAACTGCTCTATACTTCATGTTAAAAATTAAGCAGACAACCTGATAAAGTTTTGTGAAATATTCATAAGTTTAACAAGGACAATCAATACTAGAAGTACCAATGCCGAGAGCATTGGCAGAAGTAGTTTGAAGCCCACTCTGAAAGACAAGTGGTCCTAAGATATGCTCACAGAATCATTTACTAAGGAGATGGGAGATTGCTACCACTTCTTTTAAAAGGTGAACACAACTGTGAACATGTACTTCTTAGTTTTGGAAAAATATTTATCTTTTATATATACCAAATTAAATTGATTGGATTTTGTTTCTGATCTTTCACTGTTATTAATGACTAATTGGTCTACTAGTCTACACTACGTTTAGAGTAGATGGTACTTTAAATCATCTTGAATATTTTCAATTAGAGTTAAAATGTTTTCCAAGTACACGCATGGCTCCAGGGCTTTAGGCCAATATCCATCAACGGCTCTGCTCTTTCGGTTGGGTGCAAGCCTCATCCCTGACAGCTTTCTGTAAATTAGAGATAGAGCTTTACTCTGATTTTCTAACATTTTCCATACAGCTTGATAATGACTGCATCTTTTCTGTTTTTGGCCAAAGGAGAATAATGTGTGTTATTTGCTCTTTCTTTAATCGCTGATTTACCTCAAATTCATTTAACATTTTCTTCTTACTTGCAGTAAAAGCAGAGTCACAGATTGGTACACTGCTCTCCAGGAAAAGGAACATGTGCCATTTTGTAAGACACATGAATTCAAATCCACTTTTAAATAGAAGAAAATTTAGAAACTGAGATAATTTTAGCATACTGTCTTTGTCTCAGCTTTGTGAAACCATTGAAGTAGCTTATTGAACCTAACTTCATCTATTAGTATATATCATGTTCTTATTCAAAGTAGCATTTTTCTTTGATTTAAAATTGTTTCTATAGTAAGAACTAAAAATATAATTATTTAAACTTAGCTTTTATTTTCTTTCATTAATTAGAAGACAGTCCAGTTACCAAGTAAAGGTTGTAATATTCAAACTAAGATTTTAAAAACACAACCAGCAACATCTAACACATAATGCTAAATTTCTATCTGAATTTTTTTTTTTCGAGACAGGGTTTCTCTGTGTAGCTTTGTGCCTTTCCTGGAACACACTCTGTAGCCCAGGTTGGCCTTGAACTCACAGAGATCCTCCTGCCTCTGCCACACAAGTGCTGGGATTAAAGATGTATGCCACCACCACCTGGCTCTATCTGAATCTTTACCACATTTTATTTGGATATTTTATATTAACTATATTTCTTCATTTAAAAAAAATGAAAAAGCAGTTTCCAGTTGTTGTTACTAGATCTTACCACTATTGTCAAAAAGAATTAACAGAAAACTTGCATTTTGACATTGTAGACAGAATGAATGACTGCCATATCTCCAAGATAAACCAGCTGCTGCTAAGAGCAATGAAGATAAATCTCACTCCTGTGACTCGGTTGTATGTTTCCCTTAGCTCTTTAAATCCTATTGTACACTTATATATGCATTCATTGTTTTTCCAAGCAGGATCCCTCATGAAATTTTGTGCAAGCCACATATAGCTCTCCTTCTCATCACTGGAGCAGGTAAAGAGATAGATAACCCTAAGGAACATCTTAGAGATACTTACAATCTGCCAAAGACTTCCATAACAACTATGTCTAGCCTTGACATCATTATCTTCCTGTGTTGTTTCTCATGTGTTTCTAATCTTTTTTTTAGGTATACATATTAGATGTACTCAGGCTACTATTTCACCAAGCACTATATCAAGTGCTTTACCAATTTGCACATACTGTATAATACCTTTGCATGTTCTCTTCTATGGTATGCTGAAATAGAGACTTCTAGATTCTTCAGTTGGTAGGAAACAATCATCACTTTCTCATACTGTGGACAATTTTCCTACCTCAATTCTTGTTTTCTCTATATCTCTTCTTTATAGACTCTCCCAGGGGAGATACCCAAAAGAACGTTTTACTTGTTGTACACAGCTTCCCCAAAACAGCTCCCAATAAAAAGTCTATGGATTCTTTCCTTTTGCTACACTACTTTAAACATTTCCTACCATGAATTTTCTTTTAAGGAAAAAGGAGGATTGCTTCATTCATAATTAACAATATGGTGGTTCTGTTTAAAATAAATATGATTAGAGCTCTCATCCTTTAAGAAGTCTTATAAAATGTCACCTACTGTGTCTTTAATACTATTAGAACTTAAAGTTGCTATGAGTGAGATCAGATGTAGAACAGTATAACAGAAGTTGTAGAAAATGATGTAGGTGGAGGAGACTGTTTTTAGAGTGCTAGTCACAGAGATAAAGAAAAGAAAATTGGTTTTGTGGCATAATACCGATTCGGAGCTGAGAAAGAAGGCTAACTTACATAATTTCAAATATTTTTATGAAGATAAAATGTTGAGTTAGTCACCCACATACTTCTAAATAGTGCAGCAGTTGGCATTAGCTGGGTATTGTTACTGAACTAATGCATGGGAATAGTATAGTTCCCTAGATTTTCTACGTATTTCCCCAAAGTAAATGCAATCAAAATGTACCTGTAAAGAGATGAAAAATACTAGACAAATTCAATACTGGTATGTTTCAGCATACATTCCTTTCATCCCTGGAAGATCTGTGAAATGACACTGCTCTGAAAGCAGGCTACAGACACAACATGCAATGTTATGGGGCACATGGCTCTAGTTTCAACAGCCTTGACAGATGTGCACATCTCCGTTATAGAACTAGGGCAATGAGTGAGTGGATGCCCTTGCCCTTGGTTACTCCTGCTTTCCAAATGCAAATACCAGTTTAATTAAATCATGGACTTGACTAAGCTTCCCAGAGTACAAAAATGAGCTTCCACTGCAAGTACCTCGATTTGAAAACATGCCGAGGAGAACACATCTATTTAGTGTAAGAAGAAGTTAGAAGGTCATTTTGTCAGAAGGATCAATGACCTGCTACAAGTGTTTTTCTAATTTGAAGCTGTGATGGATTATCCATATCTAGGCCGTATGCACTTATAAACCAAGGCACTGATACATTTGATATGATACAGTGGTTTTAAACTGTGCTTTAATTTGCAGCTATTTGAACTACTTCCATTTTTTATAAATATTGAAAATTGGAAATGAGTCAAGCAGTAGCATGTTCCAACATATTGCTCCAAGTAACAGCATATCAGTTCACCATGTGCAGTGAGCAGCTAAAAATTAATAACTAAGTAAAAGACAGTGGAAGAAATCATAATGTGGGACTATAACATACATTTATTAAAATCTGATATTGTGTGGGAAATGATCTAAATAAGTATGGGTTCAGGAGCCTGAGGATGTCAGTTGTTAACTTTGTGGTATGAGCCAAATTCTTATCTTCTTTAAGCCTACCTTATACATCTGTTTCATGAGGAAACACTGGCCACTCCAAAGCACTATTAATGTAAGAATGAACGGAGGCAGGGGAGTTTGAAATTGGAAACAAGCTCTATTCTGACTCTAATTGTTATTTCCCATGTAGAACTACAATTTTCAACTGTAAGTAGCCTCATCAGAGCAAGTGTTGATACTAAATTTTCATATAGTTCTTTTTTCAAATATCTGTTGATTCAGCCATTAACTTGCTTATCAGGCATTCAATTTGCCATACGTATGACAACTGTTGTTCCTTTCCTCATAAATCTCACATGGAAGGAGAAACTGATACAAACAATCGTTTAAACATTTATGCATAAAATTGGAGGTATATAGAAAAAATGACATTGTGTCACAAGGAGAGAATATCTAATTAACTCTTGCTGGAGGATTGTGTTAGTTGTTACTTTCATTGTGAGGATACCCTATCCTTGCACTGATCCAGGGTTTGCCTTGACTGAGAGTAACAAGGGGATGAAAAAAAAAATGACAAACAGGTACATACAAACTCTGGAATCATGTTTTCTGGGATCTGTGATGGAGAACTCACAGTACCCTGAAAGCTCAGAATATTTATTATGTATGGTTGAACAAGGAAGTGGGGTTATTACATACCACTAAATAAGGAGGCAGGGTTAGCTAATCACAGTAGGAGGAGAAGTCTCTGTATAGGAGCAGTCTTTAGGCCATAAACAAGGTAGGTAGAGCAAGCGATGGTGGATGTTCTCTGTACACTGTCAACATTCAGGCTTAGACCAGGTGGAGTCTTTGTCATCCCTCTGAATCCCACTTGCTGGAGACTTTGCCATTCTCATGGTGCTGAGACATTGGGGTGATTGACACCGCCACGCTTGTGTCAACAACACACATTCACTCAGGATTTCACTTGCTCAGGGTTTCCTCTGCATCCCACAATGGGACAAAATACCAAACATGTAGAATTAAAGAAAGAAGGGCTTGTGTGGTGGTTTGAAAGAAAATGACCCCCAAAAGGAATGGCACTATTAGGAGGTGTGGCCTGGTGTCGTTGTGAGGGCAGGCTTTGACATCTCTTTTGCTCAAGTTTCCCTCAGTGTGACTCTCAGTTGACTGCCTGCTGCCTTCTGGTCAAGATGAAAGGACTGTCAGCTCCAGCACCACATTTGTCTGCATGCCACCATGCTCTCTACCATGATGATAATGGATTGAACCTCTCAAACTGTATGTGAGCCAACCCAATTAAATGTTTTCCTTATAAAAGTTGCTGTGGTCATGGTGTCTCTTCACAGCAATAAAAATTCTAACTAAGACAATATGTTTTGGCTCACAGTCAATGATAATGTAGAGATAAAATGGAGGAAGGAGCTTAAAGTAGCTTGCATAGTCTATCCACAGTCAGAAGACTGAGACCGCTGAACATCCCTGTGAAGCTTGTACTCTCCTTTTTTATTTTGAATAGGGCACCTACCCAAAGAATGCTATTGTCACATTTGTGGTAGGCCTTCACACCTCACCTAATCTAGATAATGTGACACAAATATGGTAGCAGTCTTCTTGCCATGGTGATACTAGATGCTGTCACATTAGCAATCAAGGTTAACCATCACAAGGAACAGGGCTACTCCACAGCATATTTTGGTTAATGCTATGTGTCCATTTGTGATGTCCATAGATTTCTAGGAGAACTGGTCGATTCCTTTTCTGACTGTTTCTGTGAAGGTTTCTGTAGATGAGGTCAACATGGAAATGGCTACACCATAATGTAGGTGAACCTGACTAAGTTGAAGGTTTCAGTGGGGTAGACAGGCTGAACTTTCCTCAGCAAAACATTTTATAGTTGACTGCCTTTTAAACATCATCAGCAAAGTTGACTGTTCCTACCTAGTGGCCTTTAAGTGGGAAATTGGCTCTCCATATTTTAACTTGTTGCCTCCATGAATCAATTCCTTAAATTCTTTTTCTCCCTTTCCCTCTGAAGAGAGACATGGGCAATGTTTGTATAAACCATTCAGATTAAAGAGAATATTTTCTAAAATACTGGTGTTGTGTGGCAGTTTTCTCTGAGATTAAAACACTCCATTCTACAGGGATGCTTTTTAAGATAGAAGATAAAGAACTCAAAAATAGCCCCAGGAAGTCCCTGAAACCAACTAGATTCACTGGGCCCCATTCTACCAGAGAAAGCAGTTTTAAAAGCTCCAAAGAAGACTCTCACACAAGCCAATCTGCAAAGAAGACTCATACCAGGCCAGCTCCCTAGAAGAAGTGGAAATCAGCTGAGTTCCTGAGAGAAGTTTAGAGCAACTGAGTCACTTGGAAAGGATACTCACCAACCTGTTGAGCTGCCTATATATTGTGCAATGTGTTCATTTGTAGGGTCCCTACATTTGTAAGCTGTTATCCATCCTGGGGTGGGCTTTGGTGATGCAGCTATTTTGGGGTAAGTTTTTCTCCTGTAAGTAACCTCTCACGCATATTTCTATAAGAACCTCCAATAAAATGCATTGGTTTACTAAGTTGGAATTTGGTGGTATCTATACTTTGGTCTGTCATGGTATTCCATCTGGTGTAAGTAGAGGTGTGTGTTTCATCTCCCCAGGAAAAGTCTGTCACACAATATCTGGTCACACAAGGAGTTAATGAGATATGGTAGATATTGAGTCTGGAAAGGATGCTGATTACGATGTAATTCTTAATATCTTTGTACATTTACATACATGCCCTATTAGCTCTGTTTCTCTAGAAAAATCATGAAGTCATGTGCTTTTGTAGAATAGTAAAGGTGGCTGATGGATTTGAGATATAGTTAAAAAGTAAAGGACATTGTAAACAGAGCAAACATTATATGAGAAATTAGATTTGGACTGTGAAGAAACTCCTTTTTGAGTTTGTGATGTCAAGACTAAATGTAAGTATTGAAACTCTGAAGGAAAAGGTTCCCCTAACGCAAGAGTTGCAGCTCTGAAGGGAAAGATATTCTGGGAGTCAGAAGCTAAGGAATACCACCAAATCACACTGCACACAAACCTCACACAAGAGATTAATTGGGAAAGCCATAAGAGGATGGCTGCCTCTACTAAGGAAAGAAGCATCAGAGAACTGAGCAGGAGGCAGAGATTATATAGGAATTCTTGGGGGCAAAGCTTTCTGGGAAGAGGTTTGGTGGGGTTTCAAGTCCTGAGGTTGGGTGAGCCCAGGGATTGGTAGAATTTCAAGCTCAAGGATTGGTGGATTTTCGTAACTGGGAAGTGAGTTCAGACTTTTTACTCTACACTAAGGGTTTCTACACAATCAGAGGCAAAAGATGCATTTGGCTAGAGATCATTGAAGTGACCAGTGTGCCAGACAGATGCATTTGGACTTCAACCTATAGAAAATGAGAAGCCATTTGGGGGATTTAAACAAGGAAATAAGATGATTAAATTTGCATTTTAAAAGATTACTATAGCTGCAGTGTCAGATATGGATTAGAGAGGGTCAAAGCTACTGGAAGGGAGATTATTGAAGCAGTTTAAACCAGGATAATGAGGTCTTGCATTGTCTGAGGTCAGAAGTGGTGGAAATGGAAATGCGATGGATATAAAAGATATTACAGTGATAGAATCAACCAAATGTAGTATTTGGAGTGGAGATAAAATAAGGAGGGAATTGGGGGTAAAACTGGATAGTACATGTTCATGCTTAGAGAAGTGGAGGGGGTGATACAATAATGGAGAGGAAGGTAGAGGTGTGGGGGGGTAGAAAGTTATATTTTCAGCATGTAACATTTATAACATGTGGTGGCCTAGAAAAGATTGTGTGTGTGTATGTGTGTGTGTGTGTGTGTGTGTGTGTGTGTGTGTGTGTCTGTGTGTGTGTGTGTGTGTGTGTGTGTAGTAAAAGAATTAAAAGTCAAAGCTATGGTTGTATAAGCAGGGATTTATCAGATGCAAAAACCAAGGCTGTTAGTGAAACCATTTAGAAAACCAGTGGTTAGTAAAGACACGTCCACCCAAGATGAAGCCCGGGAAGAATTTTGAAATGTGAACCCCCATTTTGCCAGGTAAAGACAGTTTAGAAGTCAGAATTGAGTGGGATGAATAGTCCTCCCTGGGCAATAGCTGCTGTTTACATCTTACCACTACTTATCTACATTATGTGAATATGTATCTTGAGGTATCTTTGCACCACATTTCTGAGCTATTTCTGCAGAATCAGTATCTTAGTGAGATGCTAGAATTTTTAGAATCCCACAAAAAAAGAGAATTGATATTGGCTTAACATTGATGCTCTACAGTCAACAGAATTTTAGGAAAGAATTATAGAATGCAAGGCGTACTTTGTTTTCTATTTCTCAGACTATGTTCCCTCATCTGAATAAACAGCTTTCTTTAAAACAAATCAATTTTAATGGATTGCTCTGGTAGATCATTTTAATATCAATGGTTGATGGCCTTGTGGTTAATAGCCTTCCAGGGTTAAATGACTCCTCAGTACTGTGTGAGTTTGTGAATTGGGAGAAATCATTGGGCATTTTAGGCATACTCAGTTACTTACAGTTTAAAACACAAAGATCAGCTGGGCGGTAGTGGTGCACGCCTTTAATCCCAGCACTAGGGAGGCAAAGGCAGGCAGATATTTGTGAGTTCGAGGCCAGCCTGGACTACAGAGTGAGATCCAGGAAAGGCGCAAAGCTACACAGAGAAACCCTGTCTTGAAAAACAAAACAAAAATAAAATAAAATAAAATAAAATAAAATAAATAAAACACAAAGATCTCACATCATACATACAACATCATGTAAGTGCCTGCAAGGAAGGTAATCTCTGTGAGTATGAGAACATCAAGAACTTAGTTAGAGGTGGATCTAAGACCTTGGCCACAAGGTTGGGCAAACCCAATGTGGTTTGGAGCCTACTGTTATACAGCACAAGACAAAAGAGTAACTGAAGTTTTTGCTGAATAATAAGAGGAAAAGGGAAAGAGCATGAAGGAGGAAGAAAGTAGGAGAAAATGTGAAAATGTGGGAAAGTAGCAGTGACAGAGGTGTGTGGGGTACTTAAAGCCAGATTCTCCTCCCTGCCACTCTCTCCTGAATAAGGAATATAGCATAAACAATGGCCCTGTCGGAGAATGACCGGACTAACATAGCCCTGGAACCACAAAACAGCCACGATCCAAAGAAGTTTTTTTTAATTAAAAATATATAGATAACTATAGGAGTTTTTACATTTCCATTTGCCTGAAATATCTTCTTTGCCTATGAGTGCAGGAACCCTGACTAGGAATAATGAAAGAGTGAAGAATGAGAGACTCATCACAGAAACACTTGGATCAGGTGGGTTGTTTTTATTCGGATGAAGAGCCTCAGCACTGTAGAACCTCACTGTGGTATCATACATAGTTGAACATGGAGGTGGGGTGTGCTGGGTGGTTTTATGTCAATTTGACATAAACTATAATCATCTGAGAAGAGGAAAGCTTAGCTGAGATAATGTCCATACCAGATTGGCCTGTGGTGCCTTTTCTTGATTGATGAGTGATGTGGGAGAGGCCAGCTCACTGTGGGCTCATGGTGCCACCCGAGTCTTTGGTGCTCTGAGAAAGCAGGCTGCAAGCCATGGAGAGCAAGCCAATAAGCAGTGCTCCTCCATGGTCTCTGCATCAGCTCCTGCCTCTAGTTTCTTGCCCTGTTTAAGTTGCTGCTTTGACTTCCCTCAGTGATAAGCTGTGCTATGGAACTGTAAGCTGCATTCAACTCTTTATTGTCCAAGTTGGTTTTGGTCATGGTGATTTATCACAGCAATAACAATAGTGAAGACTAGGGTTATTACATACAGCGGAAAGAGGAGGTGATGTTATTAGATACAGGTGAACAAGGAGGCTGGTTTATGATATACTGTTGGATATAGAGGCATGCTTAGTTAATTTTGCTGGGGGCCACCTCTGAAGATGAGTAGTCTTCATACTGTTAACATCTAGGGGAGAAAGTTTTCTGCACATCCCAGGAAGACCCACACATGGACCATTAGGCTGAGAAACTGGTCATTGACTTGGACACACTCATACCATCAGCAGATTTATTGAGCACTTCACTTGCTCTGTATGCTTCTTCCTACTTCTTAGATGTTCAGGATAGATCTTCACACTTAGTCCAGAGGCAGTTTTCTGCACTGCTTCACACAAGTGTTAAGGACAATAAGAAGAAGGAATATCATAACAGCCACTTTGCAAAACAAAAACAGAAAGAATGTCTTGGCAGTTTAAAGGAATTGGAGCCTTCTGGATCAATAAGGGCCCTTCTTTCAATATTATCAGGAATAACAAATCTGACCATAAGCACTTTGTTTTTCTAGGATGTGTTAACACAATTGGCCTCACTTATGCTATCATTATTATGGATCCACCTACCTAGGTGTGTGTCTAAATCACAGGGCAGCAACCCACCACAAGTAGTTGAATGGAGCCCAATGGGACTCTAGGTAATTAGTTACAACAACCCAAAATGGAGGGAGGTAACTAAGCAAAATGAAAAACCATAGACTCAGTGGGCTTCTAACCTGGTCAGTGTTAGCTATAAGGATACCAGACACCAGTCAGCATTTAAAGATGCCAATATTTTTCATTTTGGCTATGTGCGGTCTCTATTTTAGTGCTTCCTCTCTGGTGAGCTACAAGTTTGCCCCAGTCATCATGGCACCAAGGAATCCACCTCTCACTGTTGTCTCTGTCCTGTAACAAATTTCTGTCACCTACTTGCTTGCAGGGTAGCTCCTGTAGGTGAGGCTCCCAGTGAAGACAACTTGAAAGGGCCCAAATGTTCCCCTGCTTGTGCCACAGAGCCTGCCTATCAGGTCTACTCTACCACCATCCATCACTTGCATGTCATTGTTGTGTTTGTTTGTTTGTAACATTTACCTAAATTGTTCTAGTATTAATAAAAACTCGGGAGTCAGAAATTGAGACAAAAACCTGATAAATCTGAGGAACAGTGGAGGGGCGATCAGGTGACCATATTCTCCAAGTTTTCCCAATTACAAAGCTCCAGAAATCCCCTCAGCCCCTCCTTCTCTCTTCCTGTCCCTTTGTATCTGACTTCGGCAGTCCTCCAACAATCTATGGCTACTCCCAGTCAGCCAATCACTAACTCCTTCTTTGATTCTAGGTGGCTTTATGGGCACAGTGGATTGGCAATGCAAACAATTCTTGTAGACAAATTTCTAAATGGTCTTATTAAATAAAAAACACGGAGCAAAACATAGGGGTGAAAGCCTTAGATCAGGGAAATAGGGAAAGCCACCAGTCAGCCTTATCTCACCAACTCTGCAGCTTCCAAATGCAAGTTACTTCCTGTCTACCCACTCCTTTATTTCCTTACTGTTCTGTCCTCTCATTGGCTCTCTTATCCCAGCTACCTCACTTCCTCTTCCTATACAGCTCTGTCAATTTCTGTCTGTCTGTAGAGACCTCCAGGTCTCGATGTTTGGTACTGGGATTAAAGTCATGTATCACCACACTTGGCTCTGTTGCCTAGTGTGGCTCTGAACACACAGAGACCTGCCTGCTAAGGGATTAAGGGCATGTGATGCCTGACTTTTGTGTCTACTATAGAGACTGGCTTTCCTCTGATCTCCAGGCAAGCTTTATTTTATTAATGCACAAATAAAGTATCACCACAATTCTCCAGCAAATTTCCCCCCTTTTGGTCTTAATAAAAAGAAAAGGTTTTAACTCTAACATATACAATATGTTTAACTCTAACTATAGACAATAAAATCAATTATCAAGTAAGAAATACATTTACAACATCTAGTTCATTAGTATTGGCAAATTCAAAGAAAATACTCCATTATCTATCTTGGTGAGGCCAAAATTTTTATACTTGATTTACTTTCTATCAAAACTATGGAAAACTGTAACTATAACTATCTAATCTTCAACCCCATCAGATACCCAAGAAGGATGTAATATTATCTGATTATACAGGAAATACAGAGCAAGCAACTTCCAAAACTATAGAAATGTCAGAGATATCTGTCTGCTTGGACAGTTACCCTAAGGTTCCTCTGCAATGTTGGGGCATCCATCTTCAGCCTACGTACAGCCCTAGAGTACCTGACAGACTTTTCTGTGAAGCAGGAATTTTGAAGGACTGCCCTAGTTTGTCTTGGCAAAGTTCGGCAGTTACCTTCTTTTGCATCCTGCTTGTCCAATTTGGACAGCATTCTGTCACCAGTTGAAGCAAGACCAGTTTCTTTGCCCAGTGGCCAACTTTGCCATAAATGAATACACAGGAAGTGCAGAGTGTACTCCATATGGAGGTTTTTGATGATGGGCATGCCATCCTCTTTGAAGTAAATTGGTGGAACAGACATGTCTCACTATCATGAAAAGTCTTGTTATTAGAATATTTTAAAAGCCATATTCTATAGGTCTCTGAAGTGTTTGGAGACAATCTGTTTAAAGTATGTCTGTTTGACCTTGAGAACATGCATTACATGACTTTAAGTTTGATTGCTATAGATGACTGACTACTAACCCGTATTTCTTTATTATACTAAGTAGCTTTCAAGGACTAGAACTTTACATTACATTTTAAAATGAACTGCATGGGTACAATACCTTAAACAAGAAATAGAGACATATAATACAGTATAACAAAAATAACTTTAAATTAGTATCAATATACAAAAAAAAACCTTTTTTTTTTTTTTTTTGGTTTTTCAAGACAAGGTTTCTCTGTGTAGTTTTGGTGCCTGTCCAGGATCTCACTCTGTAGACCAGGCTGGCCTCAAACTCACAGAGATCTGCCCGGCTCTGCCTCCCAAGCACTAGAATAAAAGTGTGCGCCACCAACCCCCAGCCAAAAAACATCTTAAATAAGAGTAGAAGCATATATACACCATAACAAAAATAGCCTTAAATTTGTATCAATATACAAAAATCCATACAAATATAAAATATTTGAGATTAGTAGTTGCTTTTTTAGTTTGAAAGTAGAATCATTTCCATATCTCCCCTTTTTTTTTCACAATGAGTACCCTGAACTTAATTTCCTTTGCTTAGTTTCCTCCCTGATCATGACCAACAACAACTTGTAACCAATCCTTCTAAATTACGATGAACATCCATCAAACAACCAAAAACCACTGACCCCACCTCTTGGGAATGTGGGTGTCCTGTTCTTAAAATTACTTCCTATTGTCTAGAGGTGATGGCATCTTTAGGGACCCTAAAAAAACTGAGATAAAGATCAAGTCCTGGGAGAGCTAGCTGTTGTCCAATCTCGGTGTGATGGGAAAGAGCAAGACTTATCTGAAGTCCTGACTGGAGTAGTCCGTGAGGCTGGGCCATCTTAGCTAACTGCTTTGAAGTTGTCCTGAGTGGTTTGTAGTCCAAAGCTGATCTTTGGATGGTGTTTGTCAGCTTAGTGGCATTACCACAATCCATGTGGATTCATCATTGTGGGGCTTCAGCAGCTTTTTAGAGACTTCAAAGGTCAGTGTTAGGAATGGTCATGGTTCACTGCATAAAACCTAAATATTTTAAATGCCATATGCAGCAGATCATGGAGAGGTTATAGGACCATAATCTATTAAATACATCTGGGGTGCACATGCTTAATTCCTAATTAACTGCTTCAGACTCAAGCTCAAACTTACATACAGGAAGCCAGATGAAGCCTATTCCTAGAATTAGTTAGTACTCTATATGACCATTAATATCATGACAGAAAGTTTATATAAATCATATAAATTTTGAGATAATATTTATACCTTAAGAAAAGTTTTAAGGTATCAATATAAGACCAAAGAATTATGAGATTAGTGGTAATAGAATAGTCTCTTAATTTTGGTTTTATTCTGTACCATACCAGGTATCCCTACCGACATGAGACAGAGACTTTGGAGTTTCCTTTACCAAGTATGCTTAGGTTTAGAAAAGGAGACAGCCACACTCCAACTCCAAAGCCAGCTTTACATTTTTACTGAATTGGGACTATAAAAAGACCATTTTCCTTGCATGTCTGTAGAGAACAGTAGAAACAAACATTGGGGAAGATTTATGATTTTTTTCTGTTGGAAATGTGTTTTACCATTAAGCCAATTTATTCTTTTTCTTTTGACATTTTCTCTGGGTGATTTTCCCATCTTCTTCAGATGTCTTATTTTTCCAGTGGTCTTCAGATTCTTTAGTTGGATGCTTTTGTTCTCCTGGAAAGACAAAAACAAAACCCTGCCCCAACCCTAATTTTCAGGAGTTTCCCTGTTTTGGGTAGGTTATACCGGATCAAATGAAAGACATCTGTTAGTCTTATAAGTTAATTTAGATGAAATGAAGATGTGGTTGATGAACTATTGCCTCTCCTAATCAAAGGATTTCTCCTGTTTGAATCTAATCTGTATCAATCTTGATGGTATTCATAGCTTTACTTTTCCCATGGAAACAAAAGCAAAACATCTTCCCCAATATAACATATGTCCTGATTTCCATTCTGAGGTCAACACATCTGTGAAATATACAGGCTGATTTAATTCAGCAGTTTTTTTTCCATTATCAAATGTCTCACTGCAGCTGTCATTCCTTTCTCATTAGCATTTAAAAATTTTAAAGTTAATAAATCTTTGTGCAATCTATCTCTGGGAGTCTTCATTACTCCTTTCTGTTTATTAAGCATACCTTTTGATATGTGATTAGATCTTTCTGTAACTACATGTCCTGTAGGATTATGTGGTATCCTGTAATATGCTTTATATTGTAATATGCAAAAATCTATTTCATTTTACTAGAGACATATGCTGGAGCATTGTCAGTCTCAGTTTGTAAAGGTATATCCATGATGGCCATAACTTCTAATAAATGTATAATTACATGACCAGCCCTTTCAGAGCTCAAAGTTGTTGCCCAATGAAATCTTGAACAAGTATCTATGGTACGAGGCACGTACTTTAATTTTTCAAACTCTGCAAAATGAGGCACATCCATTTGCCCAATTTTATTTCTTTGAGTACCCTTTGGGTTACTTCATATAGGTATTGGAGCTTGGTTATGTAAAGGAGAAGTAGGACATTTCCTTATAATTTCCTTGGCTTGTTGGCAAGTAATAGAGAAATCTTTCCTCAAGCTTTTGCTATTAACATCATGTTTTTATGAAATTTTGAGATTTCTAGCACATTTCCTACCAATAATTTTTCAATTTCATCATTACCTTGTGCTAGAGGGCCTGGTAGGTCCGTATAGATCTGATATGTGTTATACATAAGGGATGATTTCTCTTCCCGATTATTTCTTGTAATTGAATAAATAACAAAGTAAATTTTGAATCACCTGGAATAAGTTCAGTGGTGTCAATATGTAAAAAAATGTTTCTGCATATTGAAAGTCAGTACCTATATTAAGAGGTTCTGGAAAACCTAATAATACCATGAGAATAGCATATAATTCTGACTTTTGAACTGAATGTTCATACAAGTTTTCAGCCATTTTACTTATTTTTCTTGACTTAAAAGCTCCTTTTTCTGTTTTATTTGCATCAGTATAGAATGTAGGGGCTCCAGAAATTGATGTTACCCATACATTATGGGGAATGATCCAATTAGTTCTCTTTATAAGTTGAAGTCTCTTGTCTTGGGGAATATTTGTTGCTAATCTTTCACTCAAAAATTGTTGCTCTTTACCAATGTTCATTTTTTTGCCCTTAATGAGGCAATTTTAGCATTATTAAAAGATTCCACAATTTCTGCTTGGTCTATTCCTGTTAACTGACAAAGTCTCAACTTTCCTTTCAGAATAAATTCAGAAACTTTTTCTACATAGGTTTTTAATTTTTTACTGTTTATGTGGTAAAAATATCCATTCTAAGACATTATCTTCTCTCTAGAGGCATAAAAATTTCTGTGGGAGAATATGTAGAGGGTAGTATGACCAGGATACAACCAAAGTCTGGATCTAAGCAATTCATAATTGCCTCCTATAATTTCTCTTCTAACAAAGCCAATACTCCCTTAGCCTCAGATAATAATTTTGTTGGATTTTTAAGTCCTTATCACCTAGTAAGATTTGAAATGAAGTACTTAATTCTGAGTTGTTAATCCAGGTATGGGCTATCGCCAGCTAGTATTTCCCAGCAGTTTTTGAAAACCATTAAGAGTTCATAATTGATCTTTCTTGATCTGAAATTTCTGTGGTTGAATTTTTTTGTAAACTTTTCTTACGTTATACATAATTAATAGAATCTCCTCTTTGTATTTTTTTTTTCAGGAGTAATTTGTAGTCCATAGCAAAGCAAAATTTTCCTTATGTCTTCAAATATTTTTCTTATGGTATATAAGTCTGAATCAGCTAGTAAGATATCATCCATATAATGGTAAATTATAGATTGAGGAAACTGGTTAAGAATTATTTCTAAAGGCTGTTGTACAAAATATTAACACATGGTGGAGCTGTTTAACATCTTTTGTGGAAGCACTTTCCACTGATACCTTTTAACAGGCTGATAATTATAAGTAGGTACTGTGAAGGCAAATTTTTCTCTATCCTGTTTTTGTAAAGGTATAGTTAAAAAAGCAGTTTTTTAAATTATTCACTGTAGTTGACCATCCTTTAGGTAATAAAGAAGTCAAGGGAATTCCAGGCTGTAAAGAGCCCACTGGCTGAATCATCTTATTTATGGCTCTTAAATCTGTTAACATTCTCCATTTCTTAGATTTTTTTTTAATGACAAATATACAATTCCAAGGACTGGGCACTTCTTCAATATGTTGGGGATCTAACTTCTCACGTCAAAGGCCATTGGTTTATCCACACAGGTTTGTCAGTTAACCATTTTAAAGGTGGGGCTGTTTATACCTTTGCAAGATAAACAGCTGTTGTGCTCTGCTTATGTACAACCTGAATGCACTGTGACTGTTCTTGATAATATCTTTTAATGTTTCTCTCATAAGCATTCTTTATTTTATGACTTGTTTCTGAGATTGGAGAGATATTAATCTGTTTTCCATTGCTGCAACAAATCACATCCCCATAAATTCATTGATTTGTTAGGCATGTATGGTTTTTAATTTTCATCTCTATCCTTCTGGCTCTATACACACTCAACCCATCTTACACTTTCTTTTACTTGAGATAAAATTCCACTCCCTAGTAGCTGAACATTTACCTCTTGAAGAGGTTAATGTGGATGCCAAAATTTTGGTGAAATTATTGTTACATCTGTTTCTATGTCTATTAAACCCTCAATTTCAATGTCATTTATTTATTAATTTAGTTTAGTTTAGTTTTAGTTTTTGTCTCTGATCATTTATAGCAGTTTGCCAAAATACTTTTCTGGTTTCTCCTGATCTTTTTTGTTATACCTGTTGAAGCTGTTTTGTCTTTGATCACATCCAGAGCAGTGTGGTTTCAATAACATGTATTACGTCTTTAATTGCTCTGTGGATGAGTTTCTCTATTACAGAGAGGGACTGATTGAGCCAAATTTGATTTTGGGGCCTGTGAGAGGCCCCTCATGATGTTTCCTGATAGAAAAGGGCTACCATGCCTGTCCTTCCTTGATCTGCATTAATTAGTCCAATGCTGGCTTTTGCCACACCTTCTGCATATGCCAGAAGGCCAGGGCCTTTTGTTCAGATTGTCTCTAGAAAAAACATTGTTTCCAGGAACATCTTGCCTGCAATTCCTTTTCAAGTGACCTTGTATACCACAATTAAAACATCTGACGCTTTCATTTTTTTCTTAAAATTTCTAGAAATTCCTTCTATTACAGCAACATCATACACATGAGATCCAATATCAGTTGTATTTCTAATCCATACCTCTATTGATGCTAATCTTGCTTTGAAAGACATAATCACCATTTTACATTCTGAACTAGCATTTTCAAAATCCAAAGGTTAAATTAATATTTGTCTAACTCCTGGATCTGAAATTATTCTATATATAACTAAAGTCAATCTTTGTAAAAAAAAAAAAAAAAGTTAGTTAAGGTTTTTTTTGGGCCTTGTATAATTTTTGGAAATGAGTCAATCCTCTTTCCTGATTCCTCAATCCTGTACTAGGCATTCAAAGCTGCCATATGATGGAAAGCCAAGGTGTTATCATCAAATCTAGACTGTCTTTTCAAAGAAGCATATTGCCATTCACCCAAAAGCTGATCTTGGGAAATTTCCATACCTCTAGCCCTACCTCATTGTTCTATGACCCTAGCTCCTCTTTCTACCATGTTTTCCATTTTAACTGAGAGACAGCTTCCAATATTACTGTAGCTAAATATTTCCCTAAGAGCCCAGATTAGTTAATTGTGTGAGCCTTCCAATGACCTCCTTTATCCCTATACTTTTTTCTCCTCCTCCCATTCAGGATTCCTTAATTCCAACTAATGTTTGACTGTGGTTCTCTGTATTTGCCTCCATCAGTTGCTCGATTGTACCTCTCTGATAACAATTGGGCCAGGTGCCATTCTGGTCACAGGAGATGGTCAGTACATGTTGCTTATCCCATATTACTAGGAATCTAAACTGGGGTAATCCCTGTAGACACCTGGGAGATTCCACTGCACCAGACATTTACTTCACCTTAAAATGCCCTCAGAGCAGTCCCCCTCAGCACTCCCTCCCAAACTGAGGGTTCATTTTCCCATTCCCACCCACCCTCAGTTCACTCATCAGGTCTCTTCTATTTCCCCTTCCTAGGGAGATCTGGGTATCCCCATGAACCCTTCTTCTTACCTAGTCTCTCTAACTGTGTGGATTGTAGCATAGTTATCATTTATTTTATAGCTAATATTCACTTATGGCTGGGTGGTATACCATTTTTGTCTTCCTCAGTCTAGGTTACCTCATTCAGGATTTTTTTTTTCAAGTTCCATCCACATGTCTTCAAATTTCCTGATGTCCTTATTTTTTAATAGCCAAGTAATACTCCATTGTTTATTTATTTATTTATTTATTTATTTATTTATTTATTTATTTATTTATTTATTTATTTTTTGGTTTTTCAAGACAGGGTTTCTCTGTGTAGCTTTGCACCTTTCCTGGAACTCACTTGGTAGCCCAGGCTGGCCTTGAACTCACAGAGATCCACCTGCCTCTGCCTCCCAAGTGCTGGGATTATAGGCGTGCACCACCACCGCCCAGCAATACTCCATTGTTTAAATGTACCATGTTTTCTTTATCCATTTCTTGGTTGGGAGACATCTTGGTAGAGGGACATGTAGGTTGTTACCAGGTTCTGGCTATTATAAATAAAGCTGCTATGAACACAGTCCTTGTGTTATGATCAAGCATCTTTGAATATATGGCCAAGAGTGTATAGGTGGATCTTGTGGTAGGTTGATTCTCAGTTTTCTGAGAAACCACCACACTGATTTGCAAAGTGGCAGTACAAGTTTGCTCTCCCGCCAGCAATGGATGGCATTCATCTTGCTCCATCCACATTCTTGCCAGCATGAGCTGTCACTTGTGCTTTTGATCTTAGCCATTTGGACAGGTGTAACATGAAATCTCAGTGTTGTTTTGATTTGCATTTCCCTGATGGCTAAGGATGTTGAACATCTTAAGTGTTTCTCAGACATTTGAGATTCTTCTGTTGAGAATTTTGTTTAGATCTGTATACCATTTTTACTTGGATTACTGAGTTGGTTCATGTCTAATTTCTTGAGTTCTTTATATATTCTGGAAATCATCCCTCTGTCATATGTGGGGTTCATAAAGATCTTTTCCCATTCTACAGCCTGCTATTTTGTCCTATTAAAGGTGTCTTTTGCCTTACATCAACTTTTCAATTTCATAAGGTCCTATTTATTAGTTGTCAATCTTAGTGCCTGTGCTAGTGGTGTTCAGTTAGGGAAGTTGTTTCCTGTGCCAATGCATTGAAGATTATTTCCCACTTTCTTTTCTATCAGGTTTAGTGTAAGTGAATTTATGTTGAGGTTTTTGATCCAGTGGTACTTGAGTTTTGTGCAGGGTGAAAAATATGGATCAATTTGCATTATTCTACATGCCAACATCTGATTAGACCTGTAGCATTTGTTGAAGACACTTTGATTTTTTCCATTGTATAATTTTGGCTTTCTTGTTGAAAATTAAGTGTCCATAGATGTGTGGATTTATATCTTGGTCTTCAATTTGATTCCATTAATCCATTTGTCTGTTTTTATGCCAATTATATACAGTTTTTTTAAAACTATAGCTCTGTAGTAGATCTTGAAATCAGGGATGGTGATACCTCTGGAAATTCTTTTATTGTATAGGATTGGTTTTGCTATCCTGGATTTTTTGTTTTTCCATAAGAGGTTGAGTACTGTACTTTCAAGGTCCATAAAACTAGTTTTTGTGTTTTAGTGGGCATTGTATTGAATCTGTAGATTGCTGTTAGTAAGATGGCTATTTCTACTATGTTAATCATACTGATCCATGATCATGGGAGATCTTTCCACTTTCTGATATATACTTCAATTTCTTTTTCAAAGGCTTGAAGTTTTTGTCATACAGGTTTTCCTCTTGTTTGGTTAGAGCTATATGTTATTTGAGGGTATTGTAAAGGGTGTTGATTCTCTGATTTCTTTCTCAGTCTGTTTATTGTTTATATATGAGAAGGCTACTGATTTTTTGAGTTAATCTTTTATCCAGCCACTTGACTAAAGGTGTTTATCAGCTGTCATAATTTTCTGATAGAATTTTTGGGGTTACTTATATGCTACTATCATATCATCTGTGAATGATACTATGACTTCCTTTTCAGTTTGTATCCCCTTTATTTCCTTTAGTTGTCTTATTGCTCTACCTAGAACTTCAAGTACTAAACTGAATAGGTATGGAGAGAGGAGAGACTTGCCTAGTTCCTGATTTTAGTGGAATTGCTTTGAGTTTCTCTCCATTTAATTTGATGTTGGCAATCACCTTGCTATATACTACTTTTATTATGTTTAGCTATGTCCCCTGTATCCCTGATATCTCCAAGTTTTTTATCATGAAGAGGTGTTTGATTTTGTTTAAGGTTTTTTTTAAATCATTTAAGAGTATGATCAAGTGTTTTTGTTTTCTTTCAGTTTATGTGGTGGATTACACTGACAGATTTTCACATGTTGAATCATCTCTGAATCTCTGGGATGAAGCCTACTTGGTCATGGTGGTTGATCTATTTGATGCGTTCTTGGATTTGGTTTGCCTGTATTTTATTGAGTATTTGTGCATCTATGCTCATGAGTGAAACTGATCTATAATGTTCTTTCTTTCTTGGGTCTTTGTGTGGTTTGGGTATCAGAGTGACTGTGGCCTCATAGAAGGAATTTGGCAATGTTCCTTCTGTTTCTATTTTGTGGAATAATTTGAAGTGTATTGGAATTAGCTCTTCTTTGAAAGTCTGATCAAATTCTGCTCTAAAATGATCTGGCCCTGGGCTTTTTTGGTTGGGAGACTTAAATGATTTCTTCTATGTCCTTAGGTGTTATTTGTCTACTTAAATTGTGTATCTAATCTTGATTACACTTAGGTAAGTGGTATCTATCAAGAAATTTTCCCATTACTTTCATATTTTCCAATTTTGTGGAGTATAGGTTTTTTGAAGTATGACCTAATAATTCTCTGTATTTCCTACGAGTGTGTTGTTATGTCCCCCTTTTGTTTTTTATTTTGTTGATTTGGATACTCTCTCTCTCTCTCTCTCTCTCTGCCTTTTACTTAATTTGGATAATGGCTTATCTATTTTGTTGATTTTCTCAAAGAGCCAACTTTTTGTTTCATTGATTCTTTGTATTGTTCTCTTTGTTTCTATTTTATTGATTTCAGCCCTCAGTTTGATTATTTTCTGCCATCTACTCATAGGTGTGTCTGCTTCTTTTTTTCCGGAGCTTTCAGGTGTGCTGTTAAGTCACTCGTATGAGATCTATCCAAATTCTTCATAAAGATGCTTAGTGCTACGAACTTTCCTCTTAGCACCACTTTCATTCTGTCTTATAAGTTTGGGTATGCTGTGCATTCATTTTCATTGAATTTTAGGAAGTCTTTAACTTCTTTCTTTATTTGTTCCTTGACCCAGTGGTAACTCAGTAGAGAGTTGTTCAGTTTCCATAAGTTTGGGGATTTCTGTTGTTTCTGTTGTTGTTTATATTTAGCTTTAATCCATGGTGGTCTGATAAGATACAGGAGGTTATATAAGTTTCTTTATATCTGTTGAGACTTGGTTTGTGACTGAGTATATGGTCATTTTTGGAGAAGGTTCCATGTGGTGCTGAGAAGAAGATATATTCTTTTGTGTTTGGGTGAAATGTTCTATGGATATCTGTTAGGTCCATTAGATCCATTTTATCTGTTAGTTCTGTTATTTCTCTGCTTAGTTTCTGTCTGGGTGACCTGTCCATTGTGAGAGTGGGGTGTTAGAAGTCTCCCACTATTATTGTGTGGGGTTCTATGTGTGATTTAAGCTTTAGTAATATTTCTTTTACAAATGTTGATGCCCTTATATTTGTGGCATAGATGTTCAGAGTTGAGACATCATTTTGGTGGATTTTTCCTGTGATGAATGTGAAATGCCCTTCTCCATCTCTTTTGATTAATTTTGGTTAGAAGCCTATTTTTTTTAAGATATTAGGATAGCTATACCAGCTTGCTTCTTAGGTCCATTTGATTGCAAAATCTTTTCCAACCCTTTAATTCGAGGTGATATCTGTCTTTGAAGTGTGTTGATTGCATATAGCAGAATGCTGGATCCTGTTTTTGTAGTCATTCCATTAGCTTTTGTCTTTTTATTGGTGAGTTGAGTTCATAGATATTAAGGGATGTTAATGAACAATAATTGTTGATTTTTGCTATTTTGCTGTTGGTGGTGGTAGTGTGTGTGTGTGTGTGTGTGTGTGTGTGTGTGTGTGTGTGTGTGTGTGTTTCCCTTCTTTGTGTTTTGCTGGTATGAGATTATCTATTGTCTGTATTTTTGTGGGTGTAGTTAACTTCCTGGGTTTGGAGTTTTCCTTTTATTACCTTCTGTAGGGCTAGGTTTATGGATAGATATTGTTTAAATTTGACTTTGTCATGAAATATCTTGTTTTCTCCATCTATGGTGATTGACACTTTTGCTGGGTATAATAGTCTGGGCTGACATTCATGGTCTTGTAGTCTGGAAGACATCAGTCTGACCCTTCTGAATTTTAGGTCTTCCATTAAGAAGTTGGATGTAATTCTAATAGGTATGCTTTTATATGTTACTCAGTCTTTTTCCCTTGCCCCTTTCAATATTCTTTTCTCATTCTGTATGTTTAGTATTTTGATTATTATATGGCAAGGTGGTTTTCTTTTCTGATGCAATCTATTCTTGTACCTTTATAAGCATGTCCTTTTTTAGGTTGGGAAAATTCTCTTCTATGATTTTGTTAAATATATTCTCTGGGTTTTCGAATTGGGTTTCTTCTCCTTTTTCTATTTCTATTATTCTTATATTTGGTCTTTTTATAGTGCCTGTGGTGATATTTTATTTGTGCTGAAATGTGGTGATATTTTATTTGTATGTTAATAAATAAAGTTTGCATGGAGATCAGAGGAAATAGCAAGCCATTTTAAGTAAACACAAAAGTCAAGCAGTGGTAACACATGCCCTTAATCCGATCACTTGTTAGGCAGTGTCTTTGTGTGTTCAAGGACACACTAGGGAACAGAGCCAAGTGTGGTGACACATACCTTTAATCCTAGTACCAACCATAGAGACCTGGAGGTCTGTAGAGACAGTCAGTGACAAGAAAGTGAGGAAGCAGGGCTAATAGCCAATAAGAGGGCAGAACAGCAAGGTAAAAAAAGCCTGGGTAGACAGGAAGTCGTGGCATTTTAGATGTTGCAGAGCTGGTGAGGTAAGACTCTTACTGTTTCCCTGATCTCTAAGGCTTTCACCCATATATTTGGCTCCGTGTTTTTTATTTAATAAGACCACTTAGAAATTTGACTACAAGTGTCCAAGATTTCCTGGATGTTTTGTGTTAGGAATTATTTAGATTTAACATTTACTTTCACTGATGAATTTATTTCCTCTATTGTGTCTTCCATGCCTGAGATTCTCTTTTCCATTTCTTGTATTGTGTTGGTGATGGTTGCATCTGTAGTTACTGTTCAGTTACCCAGATTTTCCATTTCCAGGATTCCCTCTGTTGTGTTTTCTTCATTGCTTCTATTTCCATTTTTAGGTCTTAAACAGTTTTCTTTATCCATTTGTTTGCTTTTTTCTTGGTTTTCTTTTAGGGATTTATGATTTCTTATAATCTTTTATCTTTTCCTCAATTTCTTTAAGTGATTTGTTCATATCCTTGTAAGGATGTCTATTGTCTTCAAAAAGTTATTTTTAAGCTCATTTTCTTTTGCTTCTGCTGTGTTGGATTGGTCAGGTCTTGCTGTTGTAGGATAACTGGGCTGTGGTGATGCCTATTTCCTTATCTGTCACTGATTGTGTTCTTACACTGGATTTAGGCATTTTGATTTGGGATGATTTTCAATCAAGGTGCTGATTTTTGCATTTGTCTTTATTAGATGGGTTTTTTGTTCCTTGGTTTCTCTTTTCTGTCTGGTCTTCTGACCTAAATAGCTAAGGATTCTGGTGACTAGCATGTCCTCAGTTTCAATAGGGTGTCCCCTCTGGTTTTGGGAGGAAGGCTATTGGTCCCTAGATCTGACCTGGCCTCTGGTCAAGATAAGGTTCTCTTACAGTTGTAGACCAGGATATGGAGCATAGGGGAGGGAGCACAGACTGGGATGCCTAGGTCTGATTTGTCCTCTGTGGTCCCTAGGACCAGCCTGGCTTCCAGTACAGTTATAGGCACTGGGGTTCCTAGATCTGCCCTGTGCTCTGATAATGCTGAAGTTGTAGAGCAGGGTATGGAGTCCAGGGCAGGGGTTGGAGTTGTGTGCAGCCCGGGGTTGTTGGATATGCTTAAAGGGGTTTATTGGGTGGTAGGAGGTGTCCTCCCTCGCGTTTGTAGGACCACTCTGGTCTCTGGTACAGCTGCTAGGGTCTATGGGCCCTAGTGTGGAGTCGAGGGGGAGGGGGTGCAGTCTGGGGTTGCTAAGTGGGCTTTAGGGAGTGTTAGTGGGCAGTGACTGCCTGGCCCAGGCAGCCAGACTAGTGTAGCAGGTTCTGGGGTTTGAGTGGGCTCCAGCTGTGCTACATAGGCTGGGCTGAGGGCACCTGTAGTTGCTTGCCTACAGCAGGGGCCTGAGGTTGTGCTGCTGTGGCAGCAGTAGTAGACACCCAAGCAGGTGCGAGCAGATGTCAAGGCAGCTGAGCTGTCCTTGGTTGGCAGACTGAGAAGAGGGTCCAGGGAAAGTCAATGTGGCAAGAAGTGAGGGCACAGGCTGGAGGCAGATGGCTAACCCCAGAGGTGTTTGGGATTGGGGTCAAACAGCAGCTGGAGGCTACTGTAGAAAGACTGCAATGTAAAACTCCAGACTGGCATGTAGGGCCTGTGGGGAGGGAGACAAAGCCAGCTATTGTGGCTGAGGCTGACAGGTGGCAGGTTCACCACCTTGGCGTAGTTTAATAATGCCCTGCATTAGATGTCAGATGTTAACATTCACCATAATTGTGCTAGTATTAATAAAAACTCCAGAGTCAGAAATTGGGATAAAAACCTGATAAATTCAATGAATAGCAGAGGGGCAATCAGCTGACCCTACTTTCCATGTTTTCTTGATCCCAGAGTCCCAGAAATATCCCCCAGGCCCTCCTTTTCTCTTCTGTCCTTCTCTATCTGACTTCCTCAGTCCTCCAACATCTCTATGGCTAATCCCAGTTAGTCAGTTGATGACTCTGTCCTTGATTCCAGATGGCTTTATTCACATAGAAGATTGGCAGTGTGAATAATTCTCCCAAATGTTTGTTTGTTTGTTTGTTTGTGTGTTTGTGGTGGTGGTTTGGTTTTGTCAAATGTAACATGAAAGCAAAAGTTGGAACATAATGGAACCTCCTTGTTGAGTAACAAAACATTTCCTGGGGACATGCTACACACATGTCTACTCACCTCAGATAAAGCCTAGCAAGATAGATCAAAATTAAAATATTACCAAAGTCCATGTCAGTGAACTATGAGTTTTATTTGGGTTATTTATAGGAGAAAAAAAATGACTCAAAGACAGTTGTCTCACCAATGCCCACCCCAGCATGTATGATAGTTCAAAAAAAAAAAAAAGCTGAGAGTATGGAACACACTGAACAACCTACAAGCAGATTAATGGGCTGAAGAGTGTCCTTTCCCACTGAGTCTGTTACTCTAAACCTCTTCCAGGTAGCTCAGTTGGTTTCTGCTTCTCTCAGGTGGCTGGTCTGATCTCAGAGTCTTCAGTTTGTCTTGTCTGATAGTCTTCTTGCAGGATTTATTGCTTATTCTGGCAGGGAGGGGCCTAGTGAATCTGTCAGTTTCAGGGATTTCCTGAAGTATTTTGTTTTGTTTACCTTCAATATTAAAGAGCATTTCATAGGATAGAATATTTTGATCTTAGGGGTAAACATTATATAATACTGGGCTAAGTATCTGCTCTTCAATTCTCCTATTATTTAATTTTCTTTCAAGTAGTTAAATTCGGGGTCTTCTTCCCTGGAAACCCACGACACCTCCTATACACAGCACAAACAAACATGAAGCTTCAATGCCTCCAAGCATTTCTGTGGTTTCCCAGAATTTCCTTCAAAGCACCAACACATAACCGTGTCATTTCTAGATTTCACTTATTTCCAAACTCACCCTTCAAAAAACAACTGCTACTTCTAGATTCTTTTTGTCCTGTGTTTTAGAACCCTCTTTCTATCTTTTCTTTTGTTTCATCATTTCTGTTTATTAGCATTCTTTTTGTAGGAATGTTCCCTCATCTGACCAATACAAGTTCCTTGTACTCAGCTGTCCAGTGTCCTGATCCCTTCTCAGGTGCTACTTAGATGTATTCTTTCATAGCTTTAGGGATTGACCTGACTGGGTCATTAAAACAAAGCAAAGACAAGTGGAACCACAAAAGCTGTGACTGTGAGGGCTGTGTTCACTGTGAAGGGAGAACTGCAGCACCCCAGAATTTCAGCAGGTTCATTATATATAGTTGAACAGGAACGTGGGTGTTCTTCATACAGCTGAACAAGGAGGCACAGTTAGCTAATCTGGGTAAGAGCAGCCTCTATAGGAGAGCAGTCTTTGGGATATCAACATCTGGGGGGAGAAAGCTATGGTAGACATTTTTGCTATACCTCTGAGTGTCACCTGGGGATGGCTTTGCCACTCCCCTGGGGCTTAACCATTGGGGTTCTTGAACATGGATGTTCCTCATGTTAACAACATACATTCACTCAGGATTTCACTTGCTCTCTAAACTTCCTTGTTTATAAAAGCAGCTCTCACAGAGCTCCAAATTCCTTCTCCATCAGAAGGCTGTTTGTAGAGAGCCCCCATAAGTAACCTGGACTTGGAAGAAATAGTGAAAAGTTAGTCACAGATGATCTCTGGCTTCTGAAATAGCCTCATGATCTAACTTAGCTCCCAGATATGAAAAACACATAGAATGAACTCAAAATTCTGGAAAACCAGTATATAAGACATTGCATTATGTCGAAGTGTTTTATGTTTTTAATATATTTTGAAAGAAAATCAGTTACTACTCTTATTAATGGTGGACAAGATTTCTTTGAAACAACAGTTTATGTATTTTGTTTTGTTACAGATCTTTATTATTTTTATTATTATTACCTTCCCAACTTTCACACAGCTGTTTTTCTTCATCTGCTCAGAAAAATTTCTCAGTATACTTCTAACTTGCTGTTTCCTTCCTCCTGTGAAAAAGGGAAGAAAGTGATAATAGCAACAGAAAGAAAACATAGATATACACACACAGAAAGACTCACACCAAGGTACAGTCACACACAGAGAGGCATACATAGATACATCAGGACAGACAGACGGACAGACAGAAATATACAGACTCACACAAACCCACACACAGAGTAACACATAGATACATACAGACCCCTCCCCTACAGACTCACACAAAGACACAGATACGGAAACGTGAGAGACACACACAGACACACATACACATACAGAAACCAGTACAGACAAACACAGGTACACAATGACAACCACAGGCACACAGAGAGAAATACTGTTATTTTTCTTCACTTCTATTTGCTTCTGATTGAAAATATCCAATTTTTGTTTGTTTGCTAACATAGTAACTTTTTCCTACTTTTCTTAAAAGATGATTTTCTGGGACTTCTTTTAAAATCATTGCCAGATTTTTGAGCAGAATAATGGTGTTTATTACTGAGAAAAAGACGAAATGACTGCAGAAGAGAAAGTACTGAAATATCTAGTACAAATAGGTGCATTTATTTAAAGTAAAACACACACAGGTGTCCAACAAGAAATGACATCTCCCAAAATGAGCTTAACGGTAACACACAGCATAGTTGCTCTCCTAAACTATCAGACATGAAATAGACATTTCTCCTATTTCTCTGATTTCCGGCTATTTTCAGCCTAAGTAAAATTATGTTAGCAGTGCTTTTCTGCATATTCATTGTTTTCCTATTAAAGTTCATCTTATTACTAAAGTGTGTGAGGGACCTACGAAGACAATAGTCTATAGCAGATAGCATACTGAAGGCACAGGGAAGAAATTTCATCTTTCTTAGCTTAATAGGATGCTAACTCAATTTGTTGATGCAGTTTTGTAAGGTCAACATAGGCCACTTGGACAAGGGAAATGAAATAAATCAGTGAGACACCAGACGGGAGCAATGACCTTGAGCTCTTATCCCTCTTGAAAGGGAACAATTTCAAAGTTCTAAAGCATTACAAGAAGCTCTGGGGTGCAGGCACTGTTGTGCTTTTCTGAACCCCCAGTGAAGCCTGCAAATGTGACCCAACCCTCCACGGTGCTGTGGACTGCCTTACTGTTTCCACAGCTGTCGGAGTATTAAATTCCAACCTCATCCAAGGCTGTGATCACTGTGCTGTGTCTAACCACACACCATTCCAGTGTTAGATCTAGAGCTGGCAAAGGTCCTTTGCTTTGTGGGGGCTGTGAGGCTCTGATAAGTGTAAATTTTCTCATTCTCCACTTATCTGTCCACCAGCCACTTCTCACTGGCCACCATTAACATTCCTGGCATTTGCATACACTCTATATCGTTTCCTGTTAGGGACAGTTTTGAAACTTGTCATCTTAAAAACAAAGGCATAGCACATAGGATGCTTTTTTTTCTCTTCTCAGCCACACATCTCACCTGAAGTCTTTAAGTGAATATTAACCAGGAAGAAATGGAGAAAATAAAGATGAGTAGTTTGCACCTGTTCTGAACCACCCACTCTCTAGGCCATATTTTCTGCTAACCTCATTCAGAATACCAGATCATTTCCTTGCATTGTCACCAAACAGTTAACATGAACTGGTCTCTTGTAGAAAACACACAGTCTTTTTTCTTAGAAAGAAAGTACTAGAAGAACTAAAATAGGTTTAAGAGTGAATTTCACACAAATCAGTTTTGAATGCTTGGTAAAAGATACCATTGATCATGTAGAATTACTTACAGATAATTTAAAATATTAATAATAAACTAATGAACAATTTTGAAGATTGTGAACTGGGACATGTGCTTTGAGAATCACATGAATTGCTATGCTAAATCTCATAACATTACAGGAACATTGTTATCATTGTTGCCTTTTTACAAACAGAAAGTTAGGTGTAAATAGATAAGAAAAAACCTCTGAGGACATCTAGCTTTTCTGACAGAGTCCTACTATTCTACTTCTAACCATTAGTTTAAATGAAAGTATAAGCCACTCAAGTGAATCAAACAGTATTTGTAATGAAGCTGAAGAAAATCATATGAGAATGCAGGAAAAATTTTGACACTTTTGATGGAATTAAAATGCTAAGAATACTTGCTATTTTTCTTTTCCTTAAAAGAGATTTTTTCGGCCGGGCGTTGGTGGCGCACGCCTTTAATCCCAGCACTCGGGAGGCAGAGCCAGGCGGATCTCTGTGAGTTCGAGGCCAGCCTGGGTTACCAAGCGAGCTCCAGGAAAGGCGCAAAGCTGCACAGAGAAACCCTGTCTCGAAAAACCAAAAAAAAAAAAAAAAAAAGATTTTTTCAATTTACTTGTATAAACACAGGCCACACATTTTAATATACTATAGATGCTGTGAGTTAGAACTTTGGGTGATAGTAGTAAATGAATTATGAATAAACTAAACTATATTTGCATTAGACATATATTATAAAGAGAGCATAGGCTGAGGGAATGGAGAGTGGAAAACTAATCCTTACTACTCTGGTTTCCATCTGATTATGTGTGATATACTCGTAATCTAGGCAAGATAGTCTTTGTTGTCCCCCAAAAGCTTGTATTAGAACTTAACCCAAGTACTAGTTTTTGGGAAATGGGGCATACTCAGAAGCATTTGGGTTATAAGATTCTACCCTCGACCTGAAAGAGTGGGCTCATAATCTCTCATCTTTTGTGACTTAAGGGAGAGTGTGTCACTTACCTGGGGTTTGCAGGATTTCAGGTGTTGGTGTGAATGCAGAGACAAGGGTTTAGACAGAAACAGAGATGATGACCTAGTCATATACCAAGCCGACTTTGATACAGAAATTTCAGACTACAGGATTGTGAGAAATAAGTTTCTGTTCTTTATAAATTACCCAGTCTCAGGCTTTCTGTTATAGTACAAAACAAACTGAGAAAGTGGGCTAACTTTGATTTTATATTTTCAGGTTTTGCTTTGTGATTGGGTCTTTCTGTCAAAGCATGTACTAGAAGTCATCCCATTGGTCTGTGTAGATCTGCATCTGTCTCTACCTTCCACATTGCCTCATTGGAGCAGACAGCATTGTATTCCTCTGAGTATTGATGCTTCTATTGGCAAAAGTATGTCAAAAAGGTAGATTTAAAATTATTCTTCAAAATTTTAAATTAACTGCATATTTTTCGTTGTGAGCCTAGCTTTTAATGACTGAGCCATCTCAGCACTAGGGAGGCAGAACCAGGCAGATCTCTCTGAGTTTGAGGCCAGCCTGGTCTACAAAGTGAGATCCAGGACAGGCACCAAAACAACACAGAGAAACCCTGTCTTGAAAAACCAAAATAAATAAATAAATAAATAAATAAATAAATAAATAAATAAATAAATAAATAAATAAA